>JAWPHD010012732.1:0-73676 GCA_037043455.1 Cyrtodaria siliqua
AGTTATATATTGTCAAAGCGCTCTTACTTATATATATAATATAAGAATTGTATATAGTATTGCAATGTTGCAGCCGTGATATGTAACTGTGCAATTTAGCTAACAATATACTACGTGCAACTTCCTTTTTTCTGTTATCAAGAATGTATAATGTTCTAACATTAAAAATGGTATTATATTTTTCTTTTGTGTAACTGCAACAAACTTAACATAAGATAGACAAATGACGATAGAATGACCGGCGACAGAGTTCATTTCTATCGTGAAGTGTTGGACTTTGAATGTCGTTTCTTACGTTGGTTATACGAGACATTGAAACAATTGTAACATATAAGACCGATTCAAATTGTAGGATGCTTACACATTATTTCATAATATTTCAAGTGTTCAATGAAGTATACGGTTTGTTCATAACTCCAACTCGTGCGAGGGATTTTATTTCATAAGGATGATTACACAAATAAGTCAACCAATATAACGTTACGATACATGTACCAAAACATAAACGTCTGACAACGTCGGAGCTTTTGAGTATTTGCGTAAACATCTGGTCGTCTGTCCCTTTCCTTACCTGTCAAACTAATAACAACAGTCTGATATGTCATTAATGTTATGTATTTGCAGGCACGAGTTTTGATACGATTCCAGTTTACAGTACTTATACAAGTGGTCAGTAAATATATAGAGACTATTATGTCAGTGCCTTTTACTATCAAGTTTATTAGGGGAGGCTTAGAAAACTAATAAACTTGATGGTAAAAGGCACTGACATACTATTCTATTTATCATGTAGATTATCCATATTTTCTGTATGAAATACTATTATTACCTATTTCTCAGAATGGTACGCTTATCGAGGACGTCGCCATGTTGTTGTTCTATGTTTGTTTTATGACGTCAGGCAACGCTACGTGCATGACGTCAGATAACGTTACATACAATAAATACATTTAATAGGTCACCCCTTTATTAGGCAGAAAAGTGCATATCTGCATGATAAAACAATTTATTGCATACGCATTTACAAGCTCTGTTTATTTTCAAAGGTCTATATTCGCTCATATTCACGTGTAGTTAAGTCATACTGGGTGAGTAATGTATGCTCGTTCGTGACTGTTGCAATTTTATGTTCATGTCAAAGAAAGTATTTGACGTGATGTAAACAATTTGATTTCATTGTGAAAATTCTCCCGATGTAACACAAATATGTTTGTTTTAATTAAATGCTTTTGGTGAAAATTAAATGTTAAAAGGTATTTTATTGTTCTTATCTAAATATGCGTATGCAATAAAAAGGTTATTAGATTTATATTTGGATATATACACTCGTTCTTTCGCGCATAAATATTGCGGTCCTCATGTCAAGCAATATTAATACGCGAACGAACTAGTGCGTATGTCCCAATACACATCTAATAACCTATAATTACCAGTATTAAATAATGTTCAGTAGTTATAACTACATGTATAGCCATTAGTCTGTTATAATTCAGCATATTTCTCCCAAAACACCCCTTTGTCACATAAATGGAATGGTCTTAATTCAAAGAAAGAACAGTCTATTATATATATTTAGCGGGTTAATGGTTAATGCAAGAGGAGATCGTAGCAGTCATATACACAAACAATATAATTATCTAGGTCATTTTTTATATTTACAAAGATGGCATTTATGTAACGTTGATTGTTTTTAATATAGTATGTATATGGAAACGAATGCATATATTTAGTGTAAATATCCATCACTAACTTTGAGTACAATACTTTAACCGTCATTCACGTCTGGACAAAGAGCACTATACTCTGGAGAGATCAGCTTAGTACTTATTTGCAACCCGTGGACATTATAGCTTTAAAGTCATTCTGTGTAATCCCTTGTAACAAATATGATATGCGTTTGTAGTTGTCTCACAGGAATATAGTGGCATGTATACTACTAACGACGAGTGTAGTTTCTTAATAACACACTGTTATAAACAAGCTTCACAACTAAACTAGATTAACTGCACACTTCAGTTTCCTAATTCAACTACAGCAGTTACATGCGTTTCCTAGTTCAACTACACTAGTTTAACTACACACGTCAGTTTCTTAGTTAATGTCGGGGATTTCTTTATTTACACTGTCCCGTTTTATTGGGATGACAGTAGAGTAAGTGTGAGGTATTGTGCATCGTACAGAACCTGGTTTAAATACCATAGCAGCTTTTTTTTGTCACTGACCGTTCCAAGGCGGTAGCCCTATTGTCAATCCTTGTGTGTTTGTGATGTCTTATCTTGCATTTTATTCACTTTATATATAGTTGTTCTTTGTTTCTTTGTATGTTTGTGGTTGACTGTCGTCGATGAATGCTACTTTTCCTGTTCGATATTTATATATACTTTTTCCTAGTTCAACTACCGTAACAGTAGATACATCAGTTTCCTAGTTCAACTACACACCTCAGTTGCATGGTTGGGACTAGAACTAAAAGACAAATATATATTGGATTTTAAATAGGTTCCCATTCTCGTTCTACTAAGAAAGTGAGCCGCGTCATCACGACATGTATTTGAATGTATGACTTTATTACTTCTTGGGCAAATATTCCAATGTTTGTCTTATTACAAACAGATTTGACGGAAGACTGCGATGAAGAAACTGTTGCATTGAGATTGGAAGAAAACGATGATGCTTGACAACAGAAACGTGAAGCTGCATGATTGCATATTAATGATTTTTAAAATACATAATAATATAAAGTCGAACGAACAAACACTTCACTATTAATCTCACCAATACCAAACACTTGAGACGGAACTGGACAAAACCATCAAACCTGACAGTTTCAGACATTATAATTGGAATATGTACAATTCTAGGCTCAAATTGTGAAAAGTGTGAACTACCAAGGACAGACAACCTTCGGACGAACTACTGCAGGGCGCCTAGCTATGACGAGATACACAGAAATCAAGCGTATGAATTCACTCCTTAAAAAAGATAGCTGCAACACACGTTGATGAACTGTATTTTTACATCATAACACGCTCGTCTGGAGGCACAATTAACATATAGACGCATACATACATACAATTATAGCTCACATGAGTGGGCCACATTTAAGCATTCAACCAAACACAGCTATATTGAGACAGTGACAATGAAAGGTGCCGGATCTTGGGGATACTATGAATTCAGTAAATATAATAAAGGGAGATAATTTGAACTCACTACGGCAGCTTTCTAAATTGGGATCTCGTAAGAGATTCACGTTCACAAGGCAGAATTATATATAGGGAGAAACATTTGTGAACTACCAAGGACAGACAACTTTCGGACGAACTACGGCAGGGCGCCTAGCTATGACGAGATACACAGAAATCAAGCGTATGAATTCACTCCTTAAAAAAGGTAGCTGCAACACACGTTGATGAACTGTATCTCTACATCATAACACGCTCGTCTGGAGGCACACTATTTTAATATATATAAGCGTAAGCCGAAAGCGCTTGGGTTTTTATAAAGTGTAGCTCTGTATACATGTTTTTTCCCCATCTATATTGATATATATATATATACAGTCTGTACTATATTGTTCGAGTAGGCAAATGATAAATGATATATCTCCAAGTAGTCGCAGACGCGTCGTACAATGACCGGCTATTCTCTACGCGGCCTAGACAAGTGATCATCGACGGACGACTGTACATCAACAATAAAGTACACATACTAGAGCTGTTCACATACGAGACACTATAGCCTTGTTAAAATAAGTTTGAAATTTATGTTTATTTGCAGTAGTGTTTCAGTTTCGCAAAGTTTTCAAGATTTTTTATATAGCGCTTGCATTATATATACATTTACAAAAGGGCCTCTTGTTTGGAGAACAGAAAGTTGATTGAGACGGTTGTTTACGTCTTTTAAGTTCAGTGTAATACAACTCTGGTTGCTATTCCATCAACTGAATTAACTTAGACAGAAAAGAGAAATGTAATTACAGTTATCTTTCACATTTCCAGATGTGACTTTCGTTGTACAAATCGGATTATTAGTATCCAATGAATAATTCATGGCTCAAGATAGAGAAAAATACAGAATACATGACTTCGAAGCATTATCTACACTTAGACAAATTGTTTTGCCTTAAACCAAGGAGTGGTATGATAGAGTCGTTTCAACTGGTTTGATCCCGTTAGTATTATCAGGACAAAAAACTGTAGAAAACATTATTAAATTCTTAGCATATTGTTAAGCTGGTGAACAAAGCAATAATTACAGAAACAATTATTGAAGTGACAACTCCCTCCTGAAATAAACAAAACATGTTCCGAAATTGTAATAATGATTTGTAAGATGTTTAGAGAATCAAACACAACTAAGCATGACAAACTATTTGATATTATTTAAAATTCTGAACAAGACATTATTAATGCCTCTTTTTGGTTGTCTGTAATCTATGAAAGCTACTTTTCCTGTTCGACCTGTATACCTACTTGTGAAATGAATAATTATTGAAACATGAATTAATTATTATTAGTTTACATTACGTGGTGCCGCCTTAATTCCATTAAGCGATGGGAAAGCTTATATTAACAGCATTTTTAACGGATATTTCGACAATAAAACACGTTTAAAAACATTTTTTTACTGAAAAAATGTGATGGCCTCTTTAAAATTACCTTAAACGTTTTAATTTTACAATATGCATATTTTTAAGCCGAAATTAAGGTTTTATTTCATACCCCAGCCAACCCCGTTTTCGCTTCTTGTAGAAGGGGTTGGATGGGGTATGAAAGTTAATACTCGGACCATGTAATGACCTAATTATTATTATCAGCAATAAATGATTAACGTATCAACTTGTAATAAACAATTAATTCGTTATTTAATATAGTGTTAATGCTAAAACCAGCTTTCACATATTATGGGGATATACTCCCTGCTTCTGTGGATATTGAAATAATCCCATTAATATTAACTGTGTTAAATCTTGATATCTATAATAATAGTGTAAAACAAGAGCTTTGTAGTACACGAAGAAGGGGTTATATTCCGACATTTTGGATGTATAGTTAACAAAACAGTTCTGCTTATGTTTTCGTTTATGTCCTAATCGTTCCCGGGAGTCTACATTCCTACATGGTTATCCTAAATAATAAATTCAGACTACGGTGTTGCGGAAATGCTCAAGACAGAAAACCTGTATTGGCCATCGATGCATGCACACCAATTATAACCTTATTCATATATCCTAAATAGTTATGCCAATCTACGTGGTATTTTCCTAAGGATTCATTCAAACTAACTTGGTATGTTAAAAATCATGCATACCTACTTCTTATAAGCTTTAATAGTCATGCCATCCTTGGTTTAATATAACTGGTGTTATCCTCAACAATTGCAACAACCAATAACTACAGCCAACTTTGTATATACTCCATGTAAAAAAGTCGAGCACCTAAAGTAATAGATCATTTGCAAAACAGAGTTCAATAGCAATATTATTTTATTATATTACCCTGTCATTAGCGACAGTTACATGCATTCATTATTACCAATAAGGCAGTTACACCAGGCCGTTATCACAGATACAGACTGTTGTCCCCAGGGGACAGATGATATATAGTAATTTGACAGTATGGCGATTCAAAACACCAATTATTAATTGCTTTTATCCTAAACATGCAGATCAACTTCATTGGTATTATCTGAATATCTGTTAATACTCGATATTACCCGAATTATTTAACAACAAGAATTAATTAAAATAATAAGGAAATAACGGACTCTAAAAATATTCGAAATAATGATATACTACGCACAAAAGTACAGCAAAATTAAAACCGAGAAAACAAAGCTATTTTTTATCGAAAGATAAAATAAACTGTTGAAAATGAACATTTAAGAAAAAAAAGGTGAAGGTACAAAGAGTACGGCCAAATATGTAAATGTGGTGAAGGAAACGAATTTCAATCTTTAAAAATCCTGGGTTGGACCGCTATATAGGCTATTTTGAAATAATAATAACACAAATTAATTTTATATTACATCAGTCAATTATTCTTATACAATTGGAAACCTAACTACACTTCAAAATGTGTTATAACGCCTATGATAAAAACAATAACAAAGAGTATGAGAGTGGACCTTTGCAAACGACCGAACACGACAGATACGAAATATTGCAGTCTCGGTTTGATTGAGACTGTTCATAAACGGTAGTGAAATATGCTAGCTACATCTCACGCCCTCTGGCCCCGGGTTGGGCAGAACTCAATATTTATAAAATCAATAGTACATAATTGTTATCATCCCGAAGATGGCATGCATATGGCGGTGGACATAGAGATCTTTGCTTTCCCATGTCCAGCGGCGTATGGTCCCAGTATCTAACAAAATACGTACTATGCCCCGAAGAGCGAAATAAACAAAATGGAATTTAGTTGGGAGCAGCGGTTATGAAGCCTGCGTATCACAAGTAACAGCCAAAAGTCTAAATTAAAAAGCAGACTACATATCCTATGAGTGGTTAAACAATACCCAGAGCCTTTTATCGGCCGGAGTAGTGGAATCACCGAATCGAAAATTTAGTAAGAAAACACAAGCAATTGAAAATGTACCACCGATAACTAAATATAAGCATCGGGCTCAGCGATCTCCAAAGAAAGAATGAATTTCCCTGTACTTAGATAATAAACTATATAACCTATGAAATGGAAACTAATTATTTTATTAAATGTTGCTTAGTATAAAGCTGCGACCAAATATATTGCTAAGCATATAAAGAGAGAATATAAGAACACCATTTGAAGTCATTGAATATTTGAAAGAAAATAATACCAGTACTTATCTTTTTTGCTGAATTTGAAAGAAAACAACAAAAAAACATTAATTATAATGTCTGATCATGATTTTATTAAAGATTTTTAACAAATAAATTGGTCTATAGATAGCTTACGACAACATTACAATTGCAATATACTCAACTTGCCTTAATCCACGAACGGAAAAACTTCCCCAAATACCCTTCCCGGGACTCCCGGCACCAAGGGCGCCGCCAAATACACCCGTTCAAGCAAGAGTCACACAGAGTTACCTCCTCTTTCCGTCGTGGCGTCATCGGTAAGACACCATAAATCGACGGTCTCAAAATATTTGTCTTTTTCCACGTAACAAATGGTTTTAATTGTTTTATTACTTTAATTTTACTTCCCACTCCTGTCCGGGGGACCATGGTGACTCAGATAAATCTCTACCTCGTGGGTACACTGTTGGAGTGGTCGCATTCGCTTGGAGACAACCAAAACAAAGGTTACTCGTTCCTTTGTAGCTCAATAGCCCGCTTAGCTCAGTCAATGAACGACGTCGACTATCTTGCGCTCACTAAAGAAAGTCCCGTACCCCACCCACTCCTGCTCAAGCTACCAGGTAGTGCGGGGGTCACGCCGACTACAAACTCTCTGCCTCATGGGTAATCTGAAGGTCCTCAGAACAGATTCCATTCACTCCTCCAGGTCACCTTTCAGAGAGTCAACACACAGAGGGCGGTCTAGGAGCAACCGTCACCTGTCTAGAGACAGCTCAGGTAATACTTCCTCAGCTGAAATTTATGCTTTTAAGCACGGCCTAGGGCCGAAAGGGTATTCTTACGGTATTCTTACTGTATTCAATACCGTCGTTATGGTTAGGGCCACCTAACGAAGGATGTAGTCTCTTCTGAAGGTCTCTGCTAGTATAAAATCCAGACTAGTTGTCTGGAGGGAAGCTAAATAAGACTTCTTTCTATGGTATGGGAAGAGGACTTAGGTTTCTGTGTTGGTACTCACATGTAAGGGAAGTTTCTGTCATGGGTCACAATTATCTGTTATTATAATTTCTTACGTGTTGTATAATCACAGATTAAATAGAATAGAATATAATATTTTATTGTAATATTCATAACAATGTGAACATGACATTGAACTAACAGGTAATCAAATCATATGATAGCAATTAAGAAATAAAGATAAACATATGGATTACCTGTCAGGAGGGCCGAATGGTCTAAGGCGCCAGACTCAAGGTTATACCTTCATAAACGAGTGTTCTGGTCCACGACCTTACACGTGGTTACAGATCCCACTTCTGACACATACTTTTAACATACTAGTAAAATGTGTCAGAGACACTTTCCTTGTTCTTCCTTTTCAGTGTGGTGTCAGAAACACTTACCATCAATACGACTGAGACCTCTTTAGGAAATCATACTTTCCTAGACGGTGCTCCCTACTGGGAAAGGCCTTTTTAATTCATAGGGAAGTCATATCTTCCTACTGACAGGGCGCTCTATACAGGCCATCTACATCAGAGAAGGTAAATTATCGAAGTCTTATCTCTGATTCTGATTAATAGCAGGCCTGGTGGTATTCTATTCTCAAATAGAATTCATTCTTTGTCGAACAGAATTACCCTTTTTTCCAAGTTGTTGCAAAATTTGTAAACACTTCTTAAGCATTGTCTACCTATGTTCTCGATTTTAGAAACTTATTTAATGCTTTCGTATCTTTGAATATCTCGGCGTTTACAAAAAAGCGTTAAGAGTATTTCAATTTAAAGTATTTCCTCTCATGGTTTGCTTTATAACCACTACAGGAATCTGATACTTGTCTTAAACTAAAGATTCTTAGTGAATTACTTTGTTCTTTTCTGTCCTTACGGACTTAACTACAGAACTTGTTTTGCAGGTAACCTCGATAGAAGTCGATACCTGCTGTCGAGTTCCGTCACAAGAATATCAAGGATGATGTAAGTGACTACGGCTTCTCCGTCATACTCTAATGATTATGGTAAGAATTCATGGCCTTCGCCATAACGTGCATAGGTTTCAGCGTTAATTGTAGCCACAGTCTTAAGAAGTAAATCAGTTTATTTCTTTCTGTATATGGTTTTCCTTATCAGGACACCTAATTCAACTTGTCCTATCGCCTTGTTGAGTACTGTTTGTGGCAGGACTAAGATGATTATTGCCAGTCTATGGATTATGCTCATCAGACTTGCAGGTATATGAGCATTTATTTTATTTAGCGCCGGTAGTATTTATATCAAGGGGTGTCATTAAGAGGTAGGCGGTTAATTCGCCCTGCTACTTAAACCTTTCTACCAGGCTAATATGAATACTTTTACTAATATTGTATACTAGTATCTATCTAATACCCGGCTACTTTGCTCTGTGTGCCTCTTACTTGAAAAGTTAATGATATCTATGTACATGTATATCACCACCTTTTTTGAGGTAAGTTATATAAATTAATTACAGTGGCAGATGCTGTTTTATTCATTTGCACATGCAGTTGCTGGCTGAGTCTTCCTTTTGCTGGTAAGTTGATATGGGGGACTTCCGTGGCTGAGTGGTTAGTCTCTTACTTGATATCACTGCCACTCACCTCTGTTTTATGATGGTGTCCCGGTTAGCTCAGTTGATAGAGCTTTCGCCCTGTAAGGGAGGAGTCCTGTTTTACGTGTCCCATACCAGCCACAAAGACAACTGGCATCTTGTTTTTTTTTTGTTTTTTTTTTTGTTTTGTGGATATTATGATATACCTTATATTTCATTGTTTGTGTTTCACTTGTGAAATATCGACAGACATAATGCCGCTGTTGACTTTTTGTCGTCTCTGTTTTAGCGCATTATGTTTTGCTGCTTAAGTATCAAGGTTAGAGTACATAATAATTTATTAATAGAATCATTTTTGGTTTGTCGTGAATATAAGGATTTTCTTATTAGAAAAAACTTATTTTCACCAGAGCCTTAGCACGAGTGTATTATGCGTGTTTTCTCACTGATACACCTGTGGGGTTTTGGGATTACCCTAGGGTTGATTAAGGTCTCCTTCTGTACCGCTTAAATCTCCACGGGGTACCTCCAGAGCCGGAGCTGCAAAGCGAAGGCGACGGTACTAATGAGCGGGCAGCCAAGCACGGGCTGCTCTCCGCCCCCGGTTTACACCTGTTAGGCAGTTTCAGTAAGTTCGGAGTAATCGGCTTCAAAGCCGCTATCCTCAACCCTAAGTGGGTTTGTTCGCGGTTCCTCTGACTAAGCCTTGTCTGATGGAGTTCTTCGTCATTCATCTCTTACCTCTGGGGTTGCGTTCCTTGTGAAGCTTATTAGATGCGGTTGCAGGACATAACACTCCTTTTCTTGCAGCTAAGATCATTGTCCAGTTTCTAGATTCCTTACCCCTCCCACTTCTCCATACAGTCATACAGTTAATGAGCTGTAGTGCCAGGGTTCGTTCTCCATTAGCCCTAGGGGTACTGATGATAGTTGGCGTATTTGTTTTTCATACCCCCCCCCCTGTTTAATATTGCTAGAACCAGGATACATTCTCCTTGCTTTCTATCAGTTTAGAGAGTAGGTCTATCAGTATGAGTAAGTTCCTAACATTATGGTAGGCTATACTATTGTTAGACCCGGCTTCTAATCCGTACATTAATTATGCCATAAGAGCCGGACTTCTCTTTTTGAAGTCTTTCCTTCAGGCAGTTTGAGATACATCTGGCATCTATTTATTTATTGGTTCTATATGCCACATTCGTATGGAAACACAGTTTCTTTTCGGCTAGATCTTTTGGAAGGCCACATCTTTACTCATGCCATGTTAAAATTTCGTTGGCCTTTTACTTGAACACAGATTTGGGGGTGAATGCGTGTGCACAACCACATTCAAGGTGACATTCTGCCTTGGTCAGAACAAAGGGGGGGGGGGGGGTGCGTGCCCGTACACAGCCACATTCAAGGGGACATTCTGCCGTGGTCTAGGGGTTTCGTAGAGCTGCCCTAAATGCATGTCTAAGGATCTCTCAGTTTGGCTTAGAGGGCCACATGGTAGGTTTGTTCACTAACTAGGTGTGTTGCCCTGAATAAATAAATTCTATTATTATTAATTTAATAGTGTCTCCCTTTTTTCTCAGCACTTCTGTCCATCTTGATTTCTTCCCTAAGCGGGGTTTATATCAGGTTTTACAGTCTACCTCTGCCACTATGATTCATTCGGAATCAGTATGCAACCTCACGTTTGTCGATTCAAACTACATCTTCAGACTTCAGTTTCTGTAATAGTTGCTCACACAATTGTACCTCTAGGAGGTCCTTCACTGGGTTACTCTGAGGTCACAGAGGTTTAGCTGGTTAGAATAAGTGTAACGCATTGTTTGTTTACACTTCCACCGCAGTCGGAGTTGGGTTTTTTCTTGTTTCCCACTTTGAGCTTATATCACTCCCCTTCTTAGTTTAGAATACTTAGAAGTTAAAGTGGCTCTTTTTGGCCTGTTTGACTTCTGTTCTCCGGCCCTCCTTTGAACTTTTCGGTTAATCTTAGATAGACTACCCTTTAGACTATCTTTCTTTTAGCCTTGTGGCTCAGATTTAGTGAGCCCATTCTAGGAACTGAAGTGTCATCAGGCTCATGCTACTAAAGGGATCTCGTTTAACCCCTTCTAGGGATATTCCAGTAACAATCTGTTTGGTTTTGTCTGAGTATATACCTAATGCAATTCCAATAAGGCTACTAAAGTCAGAGCCTTTATATTCTTAAAATTCACAAATTATTTGTTAGATTCTATCTTAAATAATTTTTCACTGGGTCCAGTTCTTACTACCCAGTCAGTCATGGGGTTGTGCTGCTCTACCAGTTAGCTGACTTGGCCTTGCCCAAGTCTGTAACTTTAGGCATACAAATCAGTTGCAGTTTTATTTATTATTTTACTTATCTTGGTTTGTAAGCACTTCATACCACTATGTTCCAAAGGTGTTTGGTTTATACATATTGTATTGTTCATAGTATTCTATGCTTCACACAGTTATCTTGTGTTCATAGTTACATTTACAGCTCAGTTATGAAGCTGTTATTTTAAGTATTGAATCAAGGGGTCGATACTTATTTAAATGATCTATGTAATACTAAAAATTTTCTGTTCCATGGATTAGCTTGAAATTGCCGATTATAATTTTAGATGGTGGTGGACTTATTGTCCTTGAACGAATTGAAGGACTTATGAGGTTGCCATATTCACCTTGTAACGTTCATCTGCCCATCTAAGAAGTTTTAGAGGCTCCTCCTACTGGCTGTATCGCCATTCAGGATCCCAGATTACGCTATGGTGAGTGTAAGTTGCTTGGGTTCATGCACTCGTCTGCTTTAATTTCTTGTAATTAGAGCAGGTTTGAGCGTGCTTTGTTACTTGTTGTTCAGAGTTGTTCAAATCCCCTTTACATATTCGGGCACTCATAACAGGTTACATTGTACCACCCCAGCTCATTGTGTTAAAGTCGCAATTGTAATGTTGTCGTAAGCTATCTATAGACCAATATGAAAAATTTTGTTAATTTTAATATTTGTCTATTATACTTACGACAACATTAACTACCCACCCCTCCTTAAATTTAGGACTTATTTGCGGAAAGAGGAGGTAACTCTGTGTGACTCTTGCTTGTACGGGTGTATTTGGCGGCGCCCTTGGTGCCGGGAGTCCCGGGAAGGGTATTTGGGGAAGTTTTTCCGTTCGTGGATTAAGGCAAGTTGAGTATATTGCAATTGTAATGTTGTCGTAAGTATAATAGACAAATATTAAAATTAACAACATTTTTCATGTTTAACTTTGGAACATCATTCATTAACATTTTTACAGAGATAGTCTAGAGGTCATTCGACGATGTTTGAACATTTTGCGAGGGGCATTGTGACAGGTATCGCTTGAAAGAGTAATACTTTGCCTGTGTCGTGGTACCGTGTTCAGCCCTGAGTTTGTATATGACAGGGGTAAATTGAGATCAAAGGTCATCACCCTTTTCCAGAATATTTAATTGAATAATTTAATGTACATTTTTGAAAGCAATTATTATTTTGTTGATGCACGAAGCATATTTCGATCATAAACTAACATACGTAAAAAGCTCAGAGGTGAGCTAAGTCTTCGTCCATCCTCCGTCTGTCCGGAAGAACGTCTAGTAGCCACTGAATGAATTGTGAGTCGAGTTCAACATTTTTCGAGGAATAAAGAGATAAGTGTCACTCGAAAGGGTATTATCTTAACTTTGTCGTGGTGCCCATGTTCTGCCATGAATTTGTATTCGGCAGGGGTAAATTGAGGTTAAATGCCATGACTCTTTCCAGAGTATTTTAAAAAATGGAATGTACATTTTTGAAAACCATTATTGTTTTGTTTATGCATGAAGTATATTTATGTCATAAGTTAACATAAGTAAAAGGCTCAGAGGACAGCTAATGTACGGTGATAATTCTTCGTTCGTCGTCCGTCCTTCCGCTAAACCGCCGTCCGTTCGCACATTTGCTGTCTGTCCAGAAGAACGTGTAATAGCCACTCCATGAATTTGGAGTCGAGTTCCAACTATTGCGAGCAGGAAAGGGATAGTTATCACTCGAAGGAGTATTCCCCCGACTTTGTCATGACGACAAAGTCGGGGGAATACTCCTTCGAGTGTGGATGTAATCGGGGTTAAATTGAGGTCAAAGGGCCTGACTTTTGACTTTTTTTTCACAATAATTAAATGAAAACCAAATTGACATGTAATTTTTGCATTATTATCATCCCGTTTGTGTATCAAACTACTTTCGGTAATCAGCTAACATGAGCCAACGGTTCATATGTGAGGTACCATATAATGATAACACTTTTTCCGTACGTCCGTCGTCCGCCCATCCGCCGTTTCGTTCACATTGCAATGGGGAAGGGTGACACATAACAGAGGAAGGGTACACCTTACACTGGAAGGGTGAAACCTTACACAGGAAGGGCGACACTTTAAAGAGAAAGGGTGACACAATACAGCGAGAAATGGTGACACATTACAGAGGGGAAGGATGACACATTAGAGAGATAAAGAGCGACACATTACAGAGTGGAAGGGTGACACGTTACCGACACATTACAGAAGGGAAGTGTGACTCATTACAGAGAAAATATGAAACATAACAGACTGGAAGGGTGACACATTAGAGAAGGGAAGGGCGACACATTACAGAGGGGAAGTGTGACAGTCACACATTATATAGGGGAAAGGTGACACATTCATAGTGGAAGGGTGGCACATTGCAGAGAGAAAAGGTGACACATTACAGAGTGGAAGGGTGGCACATTGCAGAGAGAAAAGGTGACACATTACAGAGGGGAAGGGTGGCGCATTACAGAGTGGAAAGGTGACACAGTACAGAGGGGAAGAGTGACACATTACAGAGGGGAAGGGTGGCGCATTACAGAGTGGAAAGGTGACACAGTACAGAGGAAAGTTGACACATTACAGAGGAAGAGCGATACAATACAGAGGGGAAGGATGAAACATTAACAGAGTGGAAGGGTGGCACATTGCAGAGAGAAAAGGTGACACATTACAGAGGGGAAGGGTGACACATTACAGAGGGAAAGGGTGGCACATTACAGACGGGAAGGGTAACACAGTACAGAGGGGAAGAGTGACACATTACAGAGGGAAGGGTGACAAATTATAGAGGAAGAATGATCCCTTACCGAGTGGAAGGGTGACGCATTAAAGAGATAAAGAGCGACACATTACAGAGTGGAAGGGTGACACATTACAGACACATTACAGAAGGGAAGGGTGACTCATTACAGAGAAAATGTGAAACATTACAGACTGGAAGGGTGACACATTAGAGAAGGGAAGTGTGACAGTCACACATTATAGAGGGGAAAGGTGACACATTACAGAGTGGAAGGGTGGCACATTGCAGAGAGAAAATGTGACACATTACAGAGGGGAAGGGTGGCGCATTACAGAGTCGAAAGGTGACACAGTACAGAGGGGAAGAGTGACACATTAAGGAGTGGAAGGGTGACATATTGCAGAGAGAAAGGGTAACACATTACAGAGGGGAAGGGTGACACATTACAGAGGCAAATGGTGACACATTACAGAGATAAAATTCAGGATTAATTTTGGGGATCGTCCATTTCCTAATTATTTTGTGTTAACTTTTATTAATTTGATAATGTGCATTAATCTTTTTTGTTCAATTTAGTTTTGCAGGCGACATTACAGACGATGCGTGGCAAGTTAGTCTAGGCGGCGACGTTAAAATCACACCGATAAAATCGCAACATCTTAAAAAAAGAGTGTTCCGATTGATCTCATCATAATAATGAAAAAAACACAGCATATAAACGAAAAAGCACTGCATATCATGAGAAATGCACCACGTATAAAGCCGTTTGTACCGAATATAATGCAATTGAAACAACCGAATGTAAAGAGACGTATCCACCACGTATATTAAAATGTGTACCACATATAAAGTCAACAGATGAACTGCATATAAATACAAACCTACTTCATATCATGTTCAAAGGACCTCATATATTAGAGAAACTACTGCATATAGTAATAAATGCTCTGCATATAGTAATAACCGGACCACATATAATGGTTTATCTACTACATACAGTGACTTATTTATCGCATATAATGATTAATCTACTGCATATAAATACTTTTTCTACCACATATAAAGAGTTATTTACCACATATAATTAAAAATGCACTGCATATCATGACAGGCCTACCACATATAAAGGGAAATGGAATGCATATATTAATCGGCAACATCACAAGACAGTCATGGAGTTCCATAGAATTCAACATTTTGAAAGTATCATAGAGACATTTATCGCTCGAAACAGTTTTTACCCGTGTTTCGTCCGTCCTGATTTTGGATGTTACAGTAGTAAATTCAGGTCAACGGTCATGACTCTGTTTCGCAAGGATTAAATGAAAAACAAATGAAAAACATTAACAAATCTTATTTCTTGTATATTTATAAATCACCTTTCGAGTATTATCAAACATGACCTAAAGGCTTAGGAAAAGACTCATAGATGAACTAGTATACAGTGATCACTCCTCGTTGAGGGTCCGTTTATCCGTCCGCTCATCTTCCATCTCTCCGTCATTTTTGTCTTGCAAGGCGATTTTTTTTTTTACTTTAAACGTTTTTTTCTTCGAAACGGTTTTGCCGATTTTGACCATACTTCGCATGTCGGTGATCCTGATATCACTGGTTTTCAAGTGTTTTTTTTTTTAAATAACGTCAGTGCGACATCCAACATGGCCGCCATTACTAAAAATAGTTTATATCTTAAAACATCTTTAGTTTTCTCAAGAACTGATGAACAGATTTCGACAGTTTTCCTCAGAAATGATTCCTAGGTACTGGACCATCAAGCCTGTTCAAACAAGTTCCATGTATAGATATTTAGCATGTTTCCTTATAATTATATATGAAAAGAGTCCTTACAAAAAATCTTCTCTGAAACCACATGACACGTAGGTTTTATATATAGCGTGTTAAATCATGAACCTGAGGTCATACTTGGTCTATCTCCAGGAGCCACGGGTGTTTTATAGAAATATACAATTTTGAAATGTAATCTTTTGATTCGTTTATTTATTCGTTTGTTTTGTTCGTTCGTTGGCTGTTCGTTCGTTCGTTCTTTCGATCATTCACTCATTTATTCATTTGTTTTTTGTATCGTTCATTCGCTCGTTCGTACGTTCGTTCGTTCGTTCGTTCGCTCGCTCGCTCGCTCACACACACACGCACAAACACACACACTCGCCTCGCCTCGCATCGCTTGGCTTGCTTACGGTTCTATCAAAATTGTAAAAGCAAAAGTCATACATGCTGTGTTTTTCATATATACCAGCAGTAGTTTTTATAAAAATTGCGACAAAATGTAAAATTTATATATTATAAAATATAAAATGAAAACAATTGAATTGAATTGAATTGGATTTATAGTCGCACCAACAGCTAAGGTCATATGGCGACTTTCCAGCTTCCACTGGTGGAGGAAGACCCCAGGTGCCCCTCCGGGCAATTTTCGTGCACGGGCGGGCACCTGGGTAGAACCACCGACGTTCCGCAAGCCAGCTGGATAGCTTCCTCACATAAAGATTCCTAGGCCCCTGAGGGATCGAACCTACAGCGGTAAGGGGCAAGTGATTGCAAGTCAGAGACTCTAACCACTCGGCCACGGACGCCCCAAAATGAAAACAAATAAAACCCGAAAATCATTACTGCGATGCTAATTCTAATGTAAATTTCGTATAGTACGCGTTTCGCAAATCAGTGCTTAACAGCTCGTCCACGCAGTAGTGGTTAGGTAGAGCCGCTCCAGAGACAGGGTTATAGTATATATGCATCCGGGAATTCTTACTAAGTAACATTCTTATCGTTCTTTAAAGTGTTTAATGGGATATACTCCGATAAACGGAACAGTTCGGTTTACGTCCCAATCAGACGGACGAGGCTGGGGACGTGTGTTGCTTAAGAACATTTAAACGCATCTTGTTTCGCATGTTCAGCTTGAACCAGGGACCGCCAAATCTTTACCCATATAACATATCAGATATTTACTGAAGGTATCAACAATTCATTTTTCTTAACAATTGGCATTCCTTATCAATCGGCATTCCTTATCAATTGACTCTATACATGCCATGTTCTATTTTGAACTTTCGTTTAATAAAATCGTAAAATAAGAGCCTTCAGCTTAAAGATGAATGGCCACCTTTTTGTAATATTATCAATTAACAAATTTAACTCTTAAACGTCATATTTTTTTATGAACATTTCTTGATAGTCCCGAACAGAAAGATATATTTAAAACCGCTACTAAATTGTATGTAAAAATAAGTATTATTTACATGTAGATTCTACTTTTACCATTGCGGGACTGCACTTGGAAATGAAGTCTGAATTGTATAGCTGCACAACTATTGCCAGAACATTTACCTGTGGATTAATTTACCTGTTCAAAGTTTTCTACGTCATCAAATTGAACCTTATTCTCGCTTTTCACAGATAGTGCAATGTGTGAATTATGGACTGAAATCAGGACTGTAGCGGGTCTTTTATAATCTTGAAAGTTTATTTATTCCAACTGCATGCATCAGTGAAGTAATAACTTACTATTAATAAGTTATTACTTCACTGCATGCATTAAACAAATGTTTTAACAGTATTTTGGTCGACATGAAAACTACCAGGAAAATAAAAATATTTTTAACACTTTAAAATAGTGACTTCATAACCACGTTAATAACGTTAATAACGTCAACGCTATCTGCAGAATTTACAATAGGTAGCAATCCAAACTGGCAATAATATAAAGAGATTAAAGTTATGTTTAAAGTATCATACACCACTGTAAAAAATGTGTTATCTTATAAGAATTGAACACTTACAAAACTATCATGGTAAATTTTCATTTTCACCTAACAAAAAAAGGTGAAAAAGGGACATGACCTTGTACCTCGATTTTCTCGGCACGTGCACAATCAGAGCTGAAAACGGTAACCATGAAAAAACGAGGTTGTAAACTGTTAAATGATACCAAACACTTTGCTTCTCGCAAAATGTTGAACTCGAGCCTTAACCATGCTAATTAGAGCATATAGCCTAAAGTGGCCTCTAGACTAAGATGTTCAGTGTTGCGTATCGAAATGGAGGAGGCGTTAGACAAGGACGCCCCCACTGTCGCCATATTTTCATAGTAGTAATTGAAATTCGTTTTAAAGCCATCGGACAATAATGCGGCCTTAACGGAATAATGTAAGCTAATAATTAAATAAAAATACATCTTATACAGATGATGCTACGTTTGAAAAAAACATTTCAATTTTTATTTAGACTAATATTTAAGTTCAGTTTAACATCAGGACTCAAGTTAAACTTCTTAAACAAGTCGATTAAATTGCATGTTTTGCTCACTCAAAAACACAGATGAAAAACAGTAAAGATAAACACTTTATTTGGTCAAAAAATAAAGCAAGAACACTTAAAATATATTTTACAAATGATGGAACAAAATGCCACGAGGTAACCCTTATTCTATTCCAAAGATAAATGAGTTTTGCAGTTGTATAGCTTGCTCGAAAAAAAACCCACATACTTTATCACTTATGAGGAACATAACAGTTTTCAAATCAGTTTTATTATAACAACTCATATATACTCTAACATTTATAGAAAGTCCAAATGAAAAGTGACTGAAATAAAATAGTTTTTATTGCGGGGTAAACCCGACAAAATCAACAAACGCGATAGATCATGATCACAAAAATGGAGGGTTGGGGTGGGTTTGGTTTGTTGTGGGGACGAGGCGGTAACAATGACTTTTAAAAACTATTTATATACTTTTTTTATCAAATAGTGTTATAGGTAAAATGTAACAAAAAAGAAAGTAAAACCACAAACAACTAAATATGATCAATCAATCAACAAAATTATTCAAATACTACAGGGAAAAGTATTACCTTACAGAAAATGGATCAAATATTTCTTTAAAATCCGATAACGACTCAAATCCAAATAATATTGGTAAGTGTCCCTTTAATTTGAATTGTCAAGTGTCCTTTTAATCGAAGTTGTTAATCCAATTTCACTTTAAGTCTTTCCAGGTTTATTAATTCACAATAGTGCAAATGTCCAAATAATCCAATAATCCAAAGTCACTAGATGAGCACAATAATGTTTATCATCCTCTCATATATTTTTAATTCGCAGCATCCAATATTGTTGTCAATTCTCGATTAAAAAAAAGAACCAGATACTTCACTTTGAATATTAATACTGAAACCCGAAGTCTCGCCTAGAATATTACACAATAGTACACACTCCAGCTATTTATAAATGTGCTATTAATAGAATTACCTTGACAACTGGATCAATAAACAAGTATACTTATATATCATTATATACATGAGGGTAACAGTAGGCTTTGGTGAAAGCAATGCTAACACAATTGATGCGAAAGCAATCATTCCGGTTCAATCTCGAAAAAAAGAAAGAACCATGGCTAAATATACATTTTAGGGATAACATTGACCAATTGAGATAATAAATATATATAACAATACCTACACTAAACACAAATGGAACATTACCATAAACAATACATCGAACAGTTCCACAATAACATGCTTAACACGTACGATTATCTAAAAATGGTGTTTAACGTTAGCTTCTCTGATGTTATTCAATGTTTTAAAATCATTTAAAGCACTACAAAGATTTTACAAGCATTCAAAGCATTCCAAAGATGCGGAAGAAAACAATTCAAACTTAAATGAGAATCAATATTGATATTGATGAAAAGCTGTTAAAAGAAATGGAGAAAACCAGACCTGGTGTTTACTCTACGTTTTAAACCAATCAGATTGCTCAGAATTTCAAATACTTGCACCATTTCATTTATTCATGAAAGTTTACTACCAGCGCTCTTCATGGTATAGAGTGTGACCTATATAGAGACTATCGATAAAACCTAACGTAAACACTACGCTCCCTCCCTTTCGGTTTCTTAATGGTGAAGATTTCTCTTCATAGCCTCTATCCTATACTTAATAGGTAATTTTATACATGTTATCGAATTTCTTTTCAGTAAAAAAAAAATTTAAACGTATTTTTGTCTTCGAAATATCCGTTATAAAATATCCGTAATAAAATCCTGTCGCTTAATGGTATTAAGGCGGGACCAATTAATGTTATTTAGTGTTTACTCTACTTTTTAAACTAATCCGATGGCTCATAATCTCAAATACTTGCACCATTTATTGATGAAGATTTTACTACCAGCGCTCTTCATGGTTTAGTGTGAGACTATCGATACGACCTATCGTAAACATTAAGCCGGATAGAGTATATGAAGAGAAATCTTCACCACTAAGAAACCGCGGTCGGTCGTTACGATCCCTCCCTTTCGGTTTCTTAATGGTAAACATGTCTCTTCATAGCCTCTATCCTATACGTACCAGTATGTACAATAAACGACGATGATTTCATGCCAAGATATTTATTTGATACTTCTAAAACACAGCCGCTGTAGTGTTGCTCACCTGGTGTTTTTCTATGGTTTATTAATTCAGCTGAATATGTGATATGGATGGGGCAGATTTGTTATTGTCGCTAAGAAAATCTTTTCCGCGGGGTAAACTGTTCAGATAGATTCACATTGACTATTATCTTTTAGAGCTATATTTTGTTCACTTTGCCATGCCAGTGTCAATGTCTCAGTCCATTTTACGCGGTTTGTAAGCTATTGAACTTAATGTTAGATCAGGTGGCATGCATATACGGTTTATCGATCTACTGTTATTCCTGACTGTTGTCTGTGGTAGTATGCTACTCAAAGCGTTGTTGTTCGACACAGCTTAAATTTCGCTACGCATTTTCACTGTTAGAGGAATGGATGAATGCATGTGATAAACTGATATACATGGAAGTTCAACTATAACTCCGTGTTGTAAGAATAATACAAACATAATGTTTCAATATACTGGCATGCGCATATTCGGGTTGTGTATATGGCATCCTCTAAAGCCATTACTTAGTTACAGAGAGAGATACTGTTTGTATTTTCTGTGATGTTGATACGTATTACAGCCTCGACGACTAAACGGAAAACAACACGACCAGATCTTAATATTAAAATAAGTAGAACCTCAGTATATGCTTTTAGAAGACCAATTTATTTTTGCCTTCTTCCGAATCCTCGCTTGTCGTGAAAAGTTACCGACTTTCTTTCCTGTCCACTGTCCTTTTGTAGCAATATATCGATATAGTTCAACTTGTTCTTCATTTGTTAAAATTGTACTTACGTCTGCTGAACTAGCAAATGCTTCCATTGGGATTAAAGGAAAGCGGATCTTGTAAAGGGTTTCTCCAAGAGTTTGTCGGATATTATCCGGAGATTGTTCAATGTTAATGCTGATGCAATGATGTTTCGACCACCGAACTGCAGCCTGGAAAATGCCTAACTCGTCACTGTTCAATTCGTTATCAACTATAATCTTCTCCAATGTCTCCTTCGATATTTGTAAGAAGTCATCTGTTTTGAATACTTGATCCGCATGGCTTACTATAAAGGAATAACAGCAAAACATGAGATCTGTCATATCATAATGTTTAGCTTGTTCGTAAAGCATACAAACATTCGTTTCAGAAATCGACTGTTGAAGAAACTCTGAACATTTCTGAACCAACCCGTCCAGACAATATTTCTTCGCAGAATAGAGGCACTTTAAAACCACGTCTCCGTTTAACTCGACTGTACCTGTATATATGTATCTGAAAGGTATAAACAGCAGCATTAAAATGAATACATGTATGCAGATTACGCAATTTTGTTAACATCTGTATACTTTTAACCAATATTTACATATATGTACACTTCGTGGTGATATATTAGTTTTATCTTGTTCTACTGCACTCCGACAGAATTATTTTTTTTCCATTATGTTATATGAGTATTTAAACAGATTTTATTTCAACTTGTTAACAACATATATTGTTGGTACAATATGCTACTATCATTATTGAAACAAAACATTTAGAAATCAGAACAAGACAACTTTATTACTTTTTCCATATTGTAATATTGATTAAAGGTAGTCAAGCCAACAGGTCTGTCCGAACAAACCTGAGGCGTGCTCCTAGGAACATCTTTACAACTAATTCAAAGGCTAGACTGAATTTTAACCAAATACGACATGAAAGACCAACCATACATATATCTGTTTTGTACCCAAGAATCTTATGGCAGCTTTCTGCCAGGCTGGCATTAGCCAGCTGATATGACTGAAAGCCTAGGTTCAGATATTGCACTGTCAACGTTATACCAGACATCTACTAATAATGAGAATGCAGATACCGACACACAACAGAAGCCAGGTGAAAACTAGCTCTACCGCATTCTTTAACAGCAAATAAGGGGAAGTCAGTAAGAAGGTGGCACAATTGTTCCGGAGATCAATCCACAAGGTCGTAGGTGGAAAAGCCATTAGTGAAGTTCTAAATTAAACGCCACGAAACAGTAAATAAATGAATCAAGCATTATGGAAACCAAAGACACAAACATAAACATGGAAAGCGACGCAGTATTGAACAAAATAATATTGCATCCCACCGACCGAAGAGGTTACCACCTGGCCCTAAGTTAGAGGTGTTGCACTTCACATTACAACTCATGAACAGACTCAATAAAACCGAGTCTGCTATTTTTATCTCTTGTTTGTGTTTGATGCTTCCAAGGGATCCTTTTTGCAGTATTTATTGACATTCACACTAGCGTTTGTTTAGTGCTGTGTGCCGCCGGCTGTAAAAAGTCGCACCGACAACAAATCAGTAATCTGCGACAAGTGGTGCACAGTTCTTACCCATAGGGCTACCAACAATTTGTCTATAAACGGTCGTTCCATACCTGACAAACATATTATCTAATAGGAAGATGAGTGCTTCACAAACTTCTTGGCATGTCAACATAGTGTAATTGTCAAAACTGCCGTTAGTAAAAAATGCTTAAATATTATTACAGGCCAAAAATGCAGTATTTTCCCTAACGAATATTTTTTGGATAAGACCTACAAGCTTGCCTTTGATAAGGTGATGTGGTAAGGTTGTATATAGTGTAGAGAAGTCATAAGTGTTAACAGATGAAACTTGACGTTTATTGTAAATTTTATCAAGAACGTTTTATGACAAAATTGTAAATGGCAGTAAGACAAGAAGTTAAACGTTTGGTACGGTGTCCTGTTAGGGCCATGTTACTATCGCACAAGGTCGATGGTCGATGGTAAGATGCGATAGTCGATGGTAAGATGCGATGGTAAGATGCGATGGTCGATGGTAAGATGCGACCGTCGATGGTAAGATGCGATGGTAATATCAGATAGTCGATGGTAAGATGCGATGGACGATGGTAAGATGCGATGGACCATCGACCATCGCATCTTATCATCGATCATCGACTTATCAATTATCATGCTGATCAAGATCTCACGATTACTGTAGAAAAATGTCTAGGTCGAGCGTCGATGGTAAGATGCGATGGTCGATGGTAAGATGCGATGGTAAAATGCGAGTGTCGATGGTACGATGCGATGGTCAATGGTAAGATGTGATGGTAAGATGCGATGGTCGACGGTAAGATGCGATGGTCGATAGTCCATCGCATCTTACCATCGACCATCGCATCTTACCATCGACCATCGCATCTTACCATCGCATCTTACCATCGACCATCGCATTTTACCATCGATCATCGCATCTTACCATCGTATCTTACCATCGAACATCGCATCTTACCATCAACCATCGAACTAGGTCGATGGTCGATGGTAAGATGCGATGGTAAGGTGGCCCTAACAGGACACCGTAGTTTGTAGATGTTTGTGGTGGTGCAGGCACTATAATTCGAAATAAAACGGGCCTTATACGGATTTTTATGTAATTTAGGAATCCAGGACATAGTTGGCAGTTTGTTCTGCTTTTCGACTACGACAGCCTTGAAAGTAGTGCACCGAGTGATATGTGTGGAAACAACAGCTTTATCTGCAGGAACTAAAACAAATTTATTATGAAATTCTTGAATTCCCGATTTTAAATTACGAAAGGAAAACATAGGTCTCGGAGGAAGTAAAGAGGGGTTTGCATTATAATAGTTAATACGTGTATCTATAATTTTAATAATTGACTTTTCCAATGGAAAGAGAGTTTGAGTCCGCATGTTCTCTACGACACCATTTTATACTACAATCCTCAATGGATTGAGCAATCTGAGCACGACATGCATTAACAGGCATTAACAGAAATATAAAAAGATCGGAAAGTAACATTCAATGAGGACAGTCAACCACAAAACACAGAAACAAACATGGAAACAAACAAACAAGAAGGCAAAGGTAATAATAAAAGTAAACGACATCACAAACACAAAAGGTTGACAATAGGGCTACCGCCTTGGAACGGTCAGTGGCAAAGTAGGCCACTGGGGGGTTTAAACCGTTTCTAGGGTGCACCAAACCTCACACTTACCATACTGTTATCCCATTAAAACAGGACAGTGTAAATAAAGAAATCCCCGCCGTGATCTAATCTCTAACCAACAAGGCTGCATCAATAGGCAATATAAGTAAAACACAAATATGCTCGTGTAAATATAATACAAACATACAATAGCCTAGAAAGCCACAATGAAGGTACTCAATGACTTGGCAGAAGCCAGAGCAGTAAGAGAATACACCATTAAGGGCACGACATCGATAGTAGAAGGTAATCTATACTTAGGGCCTTTCGAAAACAGATGCCGAATACATTTATCAACAATATCAAAATTACCAGTGATGACATGACCTGCTGAAATATTTAGGGATATAATCAAATACATGAATATTTCGAAAAATACTAGTCATGTCAATGAAATCAATACCTTTATTAAGATATAGTATTTTTAAAAAATGCCTTACGTGATCAGACTCCTTGTCAATATGGGGTCGGAGAACATAGTGTGTGTAGCTTTGAATTATGGAAACAGTGTTATATAGGGATATGTACGAGTGAATATTGTGTCTGCTTCCTCGTCGACCAACTTAAGTGAAGAAATGGACAGAGAGGTAAGCCGTGAAAGCATAGAGTACTTTCCAGACTGCTTAAAAACAGTATGTAAATCAGCGACTGAAATGTTACCCTTACGCCTAGTGAGACCATGAGACCTAGAGTTACGCTTGCGAATAGAAAATATAGAAAAAATGTCAATATTAGGATCTTTAGAAATATTTCCTTGTTGATAAATATTGCCATTAATACCGAGTTGATATGGTATCTGTAAGTGTTTCATCCACTTAAGTTCTGCTATATGTCTGGCTTTTATTTTAAAGTTTTTAGTAGCATCATTATCATAAATTATATATTCAGCCGGTTGAACAGTAACGTTACTAAAAGTATGACCTGATTGATGAAAGTGTTCGTACAAGTAATGTTTTAACTTTTTAGGATTACCTGCTTTATATTTATGTTCACGAAATCGAACTTTTAAAGATCGATCTTTTTGTACAACGTATCGTATACCGCAACGTGGTATTCATTCACAAACAAACTTAAGTCATATTTCATGGTCAAGCTCAAAACTAAACTTTTTTAAATCATAGTTATTGGAGATGCAATTAATTGAAACGTTACACAAATATAGATAATCAAATCAAAGATTACAACTGTCCTGAAAGGTTCCCTATGAAAAAACATTAATTGAAAAAAGTTAAATCTAAACGAATATTTGAGTTTTGAGCTAACGCTAGGAATGGGTCTTAAGTTTGTTCGTGAACAGGTGGCCTGTAAGGCTACAGCCCGGGCTGAAGAAACATCCGAGTCAGAAATTCCAGAAAATGAGAAGTGTTCTGCGTGTAAACTGTTTAGTGTCAAGCTAAGGATAGTCATTTACACATGGTCCCTGTGTAGCTTTGAATTATGGAAACAGTGTTATATAGGGATATGTACGAAGAATATTTTGTTTGTTTCCTCGTCGATCAACTTAAGTGAAGAAATGGATAGAGAGGTAAGCCGTGAAAGCTTCGAGTGCTTTTCAAACTGCTTAAAAACAGTAGGTAAATTAGCGACTGAAATGTTACCCTTACGCCTAGTGAGACCATGAGACCTAGAGTTACGCTTTCGAATAGAAAATATAGAAACAATGTCAATATTAGGATCTTTACCGCAACGTGGTATTCATTCACAAACAAACTTAAGTCATATTTCATGGTCAAGCTCAAAACTAAACTTTTTTAAATCATAGTCCTGAAAGGTTCCGTTTGAAAAAACATTAATTGAAAAAAGTTAAATCTAAACGAATATTTGAGTTTTGAGCTAACGCTAGGAATGGGTCTTAAGTTTGTTCGTGAACAGGTGGCCTGCAAGGCTACAGCCCGGGCTGAAGAAACATCCGAGTCAGAAATTCCAGAAAATGAGAAGTGTTCTGCGTGTAAACTGTTTAGTGTCAAGCTAAGGATAGTCATTTACACATGGTGCCTGTGTGACGTATCACTGGACCCATCTCAAATATTGCACACCTGCTAGAGTTGTTAGCAAAGACACGCCCTTTTCATCTCCTTGTTGTGAACATTGATTTAACAGTCGGACCCGTTGTAAATAATGATTTTTATTCGATTTTAAGATGTTATTAATATTTCAAAACTGTTATTGTTTACCCGTATTGGCCACCGTATATACATTTTTTTCACATAAATATCATAATACACTAGACGTGTAATAAATATGCAAAAGAAGACCGAATCATCACTCCGTTATTCCTTTCAACTCGTTTTGCAACGGAATTGGATCTTATTCAGCGATTATACCGGATTACGGAAATCAACGATTCAGTTCCGATTATTCGGTGTTGTACGTAGAAGACCGGATCGACAAATGATGTCATCGTACGAAAAACAATATATACTTATAGACAGCTACATTGATAGATGAACATTCTGTGGCATTTTTGGAGTTATATGACGAATATAATCTGACATGTGTGCCTATTGCCTATTTAATGTTGATTTTTTAAATCTCGTTGGTTTGAGTTGATATGATGCTCCACTTACTGATATCTCATTCGTTTAATACATTCAATATTAAACAGGCACTCATGTAAGACATATCTCTGTACTACCAATAAAAGATAACCGATATTTCATCACAAACGTGTTGGAAATATACGTTATAATTAAAACTATAATAGTGTTATTAATTTATACAATTCCACAGACTCAATATTTAAAGAGACTTTGCAATACTAGTTATGTTGACAGCTGCTTAAATAATGGCTGCACATCGCTAAGTCCAGAATGTACTGAAGTCGATAATAGTAGTGCCTCAGTAACCATCACTATCTAGCATTAACCTACCAACAAAGCAGATATAAAAATCGAACAGGAAATGTAGCATTCAAGGACGACAGTCAACAACAAACAAATACAGAAACAAAGAACGAATTTAAAGATAAATAAAAGGCAACTTAAGACATTCCAAACACAAACAGGATTGACAATAGGGCTACCGCCCTGAAACGGTCAGTGGCAAAAAAAACGATGGAGGTCGTATTGGTTATACAACTAGATTCGGTCGGTTATGCAGTTCAAAAAGCCATTGTTTTCTTATTTTAGTAATCATTCATCTTCTTTATGGTTTAGCAAACAGCTTTTAAAACACTATAAATCATGATAAATATGCCTTAGCTTTGTATATCTAATCATTGTAAGTAAGCAAAATAAGTGTTATATGTACCTCAAAATGAGTTTAAATGTCTCTGGGTTGTCATCCGGAAGCAAAATTTCCTTCGTTGTTGTTGCCATTGATCCGTAAAACATAGCTTCGAATACTGCGCTACTCATGCTTAGTACAAATTTGTGAGCTAGAATTTTACACGCACCATCTGCATTAAAAGTGAAAGCGACGTCTGAAAGTTTTTCTGAGAGATACAGATGCTGCAGACATTGCTTGGCTGTTAGTACACCCCGCCAGTCATCCTGACCTTCCACAGTCACCGCCATAGTCGCATGTTATAAGTTATACAAACTACACAAATCTTGGGCGTAATCAAATGCATTTACCAATATTTAATTTGCCATAAGTAAAACTACCAGTGGTGATCTTGATAACCCGTTGTATATTTTCCGTTTCAAAAAGATAACAAGTCGATTTAAGACGTTATGTTTAAGATGTATAGCTTTAGAAATAGCAATATTCTTAAGGGTAGAAACTTATTCGGCTGAACATACTGAGGTTATACGCTCATTGAAAAGTTGTAAATAATGTCTTTATTGTAAAACACATATATGCACCTTCTATTCTTAATTAATGCGTGTTTACTTCAACTGTCCATATACACGAGTAGTTATTAAATAATCGTCTCAATATGATTGTACGCATGTAAATGGTATAACCGGTGATGGTCATTTGTGGTTAGATGAGTATTTCGACCACAACTAATATATATATATTATCAAACGATAAGATGATTTTAAAGAGTTTTATTTAAACTGCCGTGTATTTTAGTGTGTTTTTGTTTCATATTTGTTCTTTTCGTGTTTGTCTACCCCTGATGAAGGCGTAAGCCGAAAGCGCTTGGGGTTTTATAAACTGTAGCACTGTATAAATGTTTTTTTCCCCATATATTAATTTATTCCAACATTTTCGTACCCCCTCGGGGATCCAGTGCTTTTTGAAAGGTATTTTGTAGATGTATGTATTTTCTCATCCTTATATATATATATATATATATAAACCCAAGCGCTTTCGGCTTACGCCTTCATCGAGGGTACACAAACACGAAAAGAACAAATACGAAACAAAAAAACACTAAAATACACGGTAGTTTAAATAAAACTCTTTAAAATACAACTTATCGTTTGGCAGTATTGCAGGGACTGCTTACTTTGAATAGACACTCTGGAGCCAAATGTGATACTAATAAAAGAACATAACTGGTTGGATGAAGGTAAAACTGTACGCTGACATTTAGTTTTGAAGAGAGAGTAAAGATGTAAAAAAGGAAAAAACAAACCCTACTTCAAAACTTAAAACCTATGTTCGATACTGCAGGATACAGTATAAAACAATTCCAAAGCTAATAAAAACAATGAAAAAGGCTAAACAAATACAATAAAATAAATGGAGACATTTTGATCAAAGGAATTAACACAAGTACTAATAATAGAACATTGCTGGTAGGATGAAGGTGAAATTGTACGCTGATATTTATGATTAGTTATGAAGAGAGAGTGTGTGAGTGAATAACTCTACCTCAATACCTAAAACATAGAATCGATACTGCAGGATAAAGTAAAAACAACTCCGAAGCTAATTAGAACTATGATAAAGGCTAAAATGATATTTAAATGGTGAAAATTGGATCAAGGGAAGTAATAAAAACCAGAGTATGTGTGTGTACATTTATATATTCTTTAAGATGTATCTAGTCCCCTTTGTTGATTCCTACTGGATGTTTTGTGTTTAAGCGTCTTATCCAGTACGTTTTACGCAATTTACGTTCTGCGTCGGTCCAATTTGGATTGTGTTCAATGCATGTCAGAGACAAGTCGTTGAACGTGTGGCCTTCTGAACTGAAGTGTTTGGCCGCTGGCGACCTAGCAAACCTACGTAATTTACAATGTTTTGCAAATCAAGCACGTCATTAAGTAGATGACGCCAACTTCATCTACTTAATGACGTTCTTGATTTGCAATAAACAGTATGTCGGTGAAACGAAGCAGGCGCTGAACTTCCGATTCAACCTCCATCGCTCCGATTGTAAATAACGTAGGTTTGCTAGGTCGTCAGATTTTTTTTTGTTTCGTATTTGTTCTTTTCGTATTTGTGTACCCTTGTTGAAGGCGTAAGCCGAAAGCGCTTGGGTTTTTATAAACTGTAGCACTGTATAAATGTTTTTTCCCCCATCTATATATATATATGAAACTTAAGAATATAAGTAATCGAATATACCTTACTTAACGATAACTTACGGATCCAAGACCATAAGTCCATTGTATACCTGTTACATAATTGTTTATAAACGATATGCATGTACATGTGCGTGTTGTATGCCATTCGCATATGCAATGTTAATTTGCGTCCCCTCTACATATACTTGTTCGTACATCTTAGATTAACAACTTTCTCCAGTGGTATCTCTGAATCAAACCAGCGACCAATAAGTGCGGGCCTGCGCATTAGATATGTTCGATCTGACTGTAAAAAGAAATATAAAAAGAAGTCATCTGTAATCGATTCCGTTTTAATTATTATTTACACACTATCTTCTTTTAGATAATATTATTCATTACAAGCATATTACGATTAATTTGAGTTAGCTAGATTTAAAGTGACGATAATAATGGCAATTAAAATTAATTATCGATCAATTACTGATCCGTTAATATTTTCGCTTCAACTAGAAACAGAAGCATCTGATTGGTCAATGTATTTCGTTTCGTTCCCAAATAAATGACGGATTGTACCAGGGGTTCTACAAACGTCTAACAAGTTAAAATGCGTATAGTTCATAGTTGGACAGAAACACAATCATTAGTGTTTGTATCGGATCGGGTAAGAGCATGGTTGTGGTGGTGTGGTGTTGGGTTGGTGGGGTAAATTCAACAACCCAATAAACCACCACGACATCATAGTTACAATAACATATTATTAATATTTCTGTAGGGAAATGAAATCATCAATGAAATTAAAAATAAAATTAAATTATTTACATTTTCCCATTTTACAATACATGCTATGTAGACTATAAACCATATTTGGACATACCGTTGTGGACATGTATAAGGGTCAGATACAAGCAGTCATTATAGTGTAGGTAGGGATGCGTTATATATATCATTTTCCTATATTAATTATTCTTAATAAATGCATTATTATATATTTCTGCGTACTTATATTTGTTGTAGATATTATCAGTGTATCCATATTTATTTACAGTCAGAGACTTAACAAACTACTCGTGTAGACAAGATCCATTCATTATACACGTTATATAATCATAATTACATTTATTTATTTAGGAAATGATCACGACGACGCAATTGGAATGAACCTATCCTTAAAGATAACACCTTTTCAATTTAAGTTTTGGGTATTCCTATATCATTCGGTTACGCAAGTATTTATTGATTTGCCGATAATCTAAACGTCTAGGCGTGTAAATTTGATTAAATCATGTTAAAGTATAGATCTTACCAACATTCGCTTCGTCAGAATTTCTCTCTAACTACGAAAAGATGTAGACACATGTTAACGAACATACATATTAACGTGTTAGTAAAAGATAAATAAGTCAAAAAGGACTATATTTTACACTTGTGGTATCTTTGGTATGGCTGGAGCTGACGGCTTGCGTCAACTCTTTCTTTCGGAAAAACTGTCTGATGTCTCGTTTACATTCAGCAAAGATGGATGTAAACTTCCGGCACATACATTTGTACTTCGTATGCGCAGTGCAGTCTTTGAAGACATGTTTCGCAAATCAACGGAGACTGAGATTCTGCTCGATGAAGATGATCCTGAGACATTCAAAATCATATTAAGGTATTGAAGTTATTTACTTTTCATTAAGTTCATCAATAGTAAATGAGACGATTATAAATACTAATATTTACGTTGATTTTAACAAAGAGTACGTTTTCTTCTTTTATTTCTTTGACTATATCTAAAGTACAGAGCTCAAGGTACACTGAGAAAATGTATTCATCCATTTAGAAATGATCTGATTGATACTGGTTTGTGGGTGTTTACTGTTACAGTGACTCACTATCATATTTAACAAATTGACGTGTAGTAAAATTGCAATACACATGTTTGAGGTAGAGGAGGCTGCTTGAGGGACATGAGGAGTGAGGTCGGCAGTTTGTCATTAATATGAAACATTTCACCTATTGGATGAACGTGATGCATGGACTACTAATTCCTTTGGGAGGAGTGAGTGGGCAGTAGGGATTGGAAAACAATGACTCCAATCCCAGTCTCTACTCATGTGACGATGCTTATTTTATACTTTGTAATGTTAATAAATATCTTATTTTTGCCCATATCCAATCGACATACCTGCCCTTCTCCTTTTTTCTTCTTTTTTCTGTTAAATCATACGATAATATGACGACATTATTAATTCACATACGCAATCCCTAAATATATCTAACACCTTCAGACACAATGCTAGAAATGCTAAGCGTTTCTGATAAGTTTTGACCAATCGAAGTATTGTATGTGTATCTAATATGGCAGTCACTGATAGTCAGTGATTTAAAGTATTGATATACTCAATGATGACCGTCAAAAAGTATCCACATGTCATCATTTTATAACCGGAAATTAACGAAATGTTTGTATAAGAAACATTCCATTTACCTGTATTATTGAGTCATTTTGATGCGCTTCCGTGTTATTGTTGAATCCTGTTAGGTCTTCAATTTCTATAAAAATTGTATTAAATATAATGGTCGGTATATGCAACCGTATGTGCGATGAATGCAATGGGGTCGTTGATGGTGGGTGTTGCTTGTAAAAAGCAGATCATGCAGATACGCGCTTCGACTTATATTTCAAAATAACAACGTGTTTTTTATTTCAGATACATATACACCGACGACGTGGACTTGAATGGAGATGTGGCGTTTAGTTGTCTTCATTCTGCAAAGAAATACTGCCTAGAAGGTCTCGTTCAGAAATGTTGCAAGTTCCTGGAAAAGTGGATGTGTAATACAAATGTATGCACAATTCACGAAGTAGCAAAGTTTTATGACCTGACACAGCTACAGAGCAAGTGTTTTACATTCATATTAAAGCACGATAATGACGTTTTCAACACAACCGACTTCCTTAGCATTTCCCAAACGACGCTTGAGTCAATTCTAGAAGAAAATGAATTAAACAGTAATGAAACAGAAATTTTCCTTGCTGCAGTTAAATGGGCAAAAAGCCAGTGTGATAGAAGCGAAACCGAGCGGTCGCCTACCAATATCCGCCAGAAACTTGGAGATGCACTTTATAAGGTCCGCTTTCCCTTGATGTCGATAGAAGTTTTTGCGCAAACAGTTACTCCAAGTGATATTTTGACAGATAAAGAACAAGTGTTACTGTATCAATACATTGCAACACGCACATCATTACCTACAGAAACAGAGAGTGTAGGTAAATTTAAGACATTTGGTAGATTTGATTTGAAAGTCATAGATTTCAAAGCTGATGACTTGCAACGCATGAAACACGATCCGTGGAACAAATATTATGAAGAAACAGCTAGCATTTCAATACATAGCAATGCAGAAATTAAACTTCATGAACTGAAAGGAGACTTCATTGGTGTATCGGACGTTTATGGAGGCGATATTGGCTTTTACAGCGAAGGAAATATTCGTCTTACTAATTGGACGTATTCAAATGGATCAGTCATATTTAGTCCACCGTTCGTGATAACAAATAAATCAAAAATCAAATTTCAAATGCAGGTGAAAACACGAGAGCCCTATAACAAGCATCAGAATAAAGAGGTATTGATCGACGATATTGAGATTAATGTCAAAGCTATATCGTTAAACTTACAATTAGTAACCATATCGAAGTAGCAATTACAGTGACGTTATCTTAAAATCATGCTTTATAATTCAGACATCGGTATACGTGTTAGGGTCATTTAGGTAAGAAATCTTAGTACTGCATTGCAAGGTATATGTATTTATATATATATGCAAGGAAGTACGTTCAATATCGGTGTCCATTTTAGCAGTGCGCATAATTCTCAAATATATAGTGATACCTCCCTGGAATACCACGCAAAAGACACATGACAAATAAGCCCACCGGGTCTGATTATACTGACACCGGACCGACCAGTACTAGAACTGTCATTTAAATGCCGAACGTCACGCAAGGGACAAATTGTATAATCTGTATGGGGTACTTCTGTTTTATCGTCCTCGGGATGAACCAAATACCTTCCGAATGCGAGGCGCCTCGAACACTCTACTAAACCACCAACTCGGTGTTGATATACTCGTATGTTAAATAGTAGAAACCATAACGTTCCTGGCAACAAGAATGTGATCAATTTGAACATACATTGCTATACGTGTGTAGACTCCTGAGCATACTGTTATGTGTTGATGATAACGTTCGTAACGTCAATGAGCGTATTATGTATTCAGTGCAGTGTTTTATGGAGACATTAAGTGATACCATTAAGGTTCTCCTTAGGGTACGTTTATGGTTTTACTATGTTACCCCATTATTTTGCTTTCATTAACAATAAACCGGTGTCATTAACAATAGTAGTATTGCAACAAGACGTTTTGCCACAATAAAAAAGCCAATACATTGTATACATGTACACATGAACTGGTAATACAGAATATACAAGTATGAATGACAATTTTTCTCTGAACTGGTCAGAACTGAATGGAATCTCAATGTCTCTCAAAGTTAGAAGTAAGTGAAGAATGATAATGAAAATAGTATTTTTTGATATACAGAAATGTGTGCCTAGACTAAAAGCCCATGCCGCCTAAAAGAATGTCATACATTTTCACTTCGAAAATATTCTCGTGTTGAACTGGACTGGGCCATTTCAGAAAATTGACTGTTTCGAAGTTGAAACAAATACACGCATTTAACTGAATTTTCCGTCATAGGATGAACATTAAATACATCGCCCGTGTTATATTTAATCTTACCTTCGATATTTTAATTTTGTGTTTTTAATATTTGAGGTCAAGTGTACAATCATCATATAGTTATTGAGAAATGTGGAGAATTATAGAAATGTATATCTAATTTATTTAACAATTATCTGACAATAGTATTGAACACAATTATATTGCAACCCACCGACCGAAGAGGTTTACCACCTGGCCCTAAGTTAGAGGTTTTGCATTTCACATTACATCTCATGAACAGACTCAATAAAACCGCGTCTGCTAGTTTTATCTCTTGTTTGTGTTTGTGTCTGTTGCTTCCAAGTGATTTATCGGTCGTAAACAGTATAAAAGTGTACAATAAACAACAAAAATAACAAATATACAATTTAAATATTAGTTATTTAACATATTTTAAACAACATTCCATCTTTCTTTAATATGATTTGACTTCAGTATGGCGTACATGTATATGGAGTACAACTCAAGATTTCTAAAATGTTTTAGTTCTTCCATAAATATTGCGCCATAAGGTAGACGTTTTTTGTCAATCTGCATGAGTTAATGTATTTTTTATAAATGGGTAAAGATATATATATATTATAATTTCTGGAATTGATGAGTATTTTGGACCCACAAGAATATTTTCCGGGTTAATTTCAAATGAGATTTCACACTTGTCTCTTAATTGGTGAAATAAATGTATCAAACATATTTATGAGCACATATATCATATGAAATGAAATGAATCATGGTTTCTTGTTCGTTATTACAAAAGATACATAATTCTGTTTCCGACAATTCACATTTATATAGTCTCGCATTTGTAAACACAATTCTATGGAATATCTTTTACTGAAGACTTTGAAGATTTGAGTCATCCACTATACGAAACGGTTGACTATACGGTATTTTCCAAGAATCTCTGTTAGAACTTTGTTAAGGTATTTGTTGTGAATTTGTCGGCGCTTCTACTATAAGATTTAAAAAGTCTGGTTAAAATATTTTATTTATTTGTTTTGCTTTCTTTAGTTTGTTTACATTAATATCATGAATATGTATCGGCTGTTCGAGTCTATATTTATTATTTATTGCTGTATTCCAATTTCTTTTAATTGCATTTATCAGTCCTACATATGTCAAAAATAGTACAGGTATATCAATTGTTATCGACAACTCTTCAAAACAATATACAATTTTCGTTTCCTTAACGAAATTTAACAAAATTTTGTAAAATTCTTTGTAAAATACAATATTATTGTTTATTTTAATATTTGTATTATAGAACAGAGGTTCAGATAAAATTTCTGCCGGTGCTGAGGTACTTTTCTTATCGATGAGAGCCCAGGATTTCAATACGCCTTTCCAAAAACTGTTCATATGTTCTGCTACATTTAAAAGACCTTTTATGTAAATGCAATAACCTATATCCGCCTATTTTCTCCAGATCATCTAAAAGTAATGTTTTTCATGGAGCAATTTTAACTGGATCTACAATCTTTTCAATACAAGACATTTTCAAAGATTGACTGAGCGATTTGATGTGGGGAAATGCTAATCGCCTTTCTTCACGCGAGCTAACAATAACGTTGTTTTTATTTGACATTCGCTATTCTACTTTGACTGGACCTAAGACGTTACTTAATGTGTAGGTTCGCCGACAATTTTTACATTGTTATTTATGAAAGCGATCGATTCACTAAATTTTGCAAAATCGTATTCATACGCCAGAAATAGTCTCCTCTGACTCTTCGAATAAAGTGGTGTGTTTGCATTTTAATTAATAATGTTTGCATTTCCATTACGATATTTTGTCCATATTTTCTTAATTGTATACAAATAAATTTAATACTTTATTCAACATTTTATTATTTTACAAGGTGGGATCTAAGTTTAATTATTTATCAGAGTACTCAAATGCCAAATTTATTCCGTAGTTGGTTCGTATAATACTTTTTAAAATGTCTTATATAAAGCTCGAACCCTGCACCTTCGTGGACAGTGGACACATATTAGACGACACTCTAACTCACTGCACAAAAGGCGTAGTTGGTTTGTTGCGGTTATACATAGTATATACCAAATGCCAGGATCTGCAATCTGACTGGTTCCGATAATTGTGCATGTTATCGATCTTTTATTAAAGGGTTTCAACAGCTCGCGTCTAACCGCTTCGAGTTCGAATACCACCGTGAGCGTGAATTTGAGCTTGCTGTGTGGTGGCTGTTAAAGGTCTCCCCAGTTACCAATCAGTTATGCTATTATTTACTGGTCCTTTGCGATTATCAATTATTTGGGATTATAAATCCCAATCTTTGTGGCCGCTTTAAAGTAATGTAACTCTTAAGTCGGTGCTAGGGGGCGTGATTGAAGCAAACTGTAAAACCTCTCTCATGAACAGACTAAATAAAACTGAGAATTTCACTTTTCTCTATTGTTTGTATTTGTTGCATTCATAGGATCCAATTTTTTTTGGCATTTATTTAAGTAAGAACGTATTACGAATGGCGGAGGGTATACAGTATTTGTGCTACCCAGGACAAAATGGGTGCTCTGCCTCCAACAAGAAAAATCGAACTCATGTGAATAGAATAACATGTGCTGAAAATGACGTAAAACGCAATTCTACCAACCAATCTTCAATTATAGCAGCATATATTCCTATCAAATGAAATAAAAACAGATATTTGAAACAACGAATTGATTTCAAAAGTCACACATGTTTATAAAATATATCAAAAATGCAACCGTTTATGTCACTGAGCCAGCGCTTATGGCAAGCATTTATTAAAGAACAGACACAGAGTCAACATTTAAGCTGAATTCCACACTTTGGTAAATATTCATTGATTGAATTGGTCGCAGTCAACAGTCAGGGTCATATGGCGATGTTTTCAGCTTTCGTTGATAGATGAAGTCCTCAGGTGCCCATTCGGGCAATTTTCATGGATGGGCGGCCACCTGAGTTGAACCACCGATTTTACGCAATCTAGCTGGATTGCTTCCTCATATGAAAGTGTTGATCGCAAGGGTTCTCGAACCCACAGTGGTTAGTGCAAGTTATTTCAAAACAGAGACGTTAACCATTAAGTCACAGACGCCCCTTGGTCAATATTATGTGATGACGTTCCGTGTTTTTTAGCGATGCGTGTGGGGGTCATACACATATTGACATGTATGACAGTTTGATATTGACTCATCAGTTCAACATTGCATTTGGTACGAATCAATTTCGCTATGAAAACATTTTAAGTAACGACTAAATTATAAAATTACAACAGGAAAAGTAGGATTCAAGGACGAGAGTCAACCACAAAGACACACAGAAGAAAAGAACAACTTTAAAGATGAATAAAAGGCCAAACATGACATCACGAACACAAAAGGATTGACAATAGGGCTAATACAGATTGTGTATCTTATGTTGTTTTTTATATATATATATATATATATATATATATATATATATATATATAAGAACAAGCAAGGTTTTACGCAAGCGTAAAATAGCTGCCGAGAGAAAATAGCATTATTTCTGCGTAGGAACTGGGAACAAAGTTAAACATAATAACAGACCAAGTCACGGGTGTTAAAACAATATTAAAAAAAGAGTTCCGGCAGCGAAAAAGAAAATTAGTGATATATCACTAATTTTTTTATTCATTCAGATTCATTTATAATATCAACAAAGCAATGCTATACAGAACTACAGTATTCCTAAAATCTATTTTCAGTTTTAGCATTTGATTATAACGTACGGATTTACCAAAACGGATTCATCAAACCGGTTTCGGTACTTATTTTTTTTTTATGGTGTTTTACGTCTCACACCACAATTAATTTTCCATAGTGTCCCATTGTAATGTTTTTGTTCGTGGCATAGAGATAAAAAGGATTTTGCAACATGTATTTATGCTTAAATTCTTCATTGATCCAATATCTGCATGTTATTAACTTTTAACAAATATTTACCAGATTGAACTTTTTTTAATTTCTTGATGGGTCTAATCTCCACGGGGTTGTATTTTTGTCTAAATTTTGATAGGTGTCACACCTATCAAAATTTAGACAAAAATACAACCCCGTGGAGATTAGACCCATGATGTGTAAAATGAGGCAGAATTAGCTAGAAATCTTATATCAACATGCATTTTTCTGTGATCTCTTCCTAAAATGCTGTAGATTTAGAACTTGGTAAAGATAAATCAATGTATCCTGTAAAATGTAGAAAAGCGAACTTGTTTTTTTTATCTATCTCCTTCATCTGTAGGGCACGAGTATTCAAGGGAGATAATAGTGGAGTGAGTCATTTACGCCATTTATAAACAGATCAATTAGTTTATGTATGGCGGCCAGTTTAATTGGTGGAGGAAGACCTCAGCTATTTGAGACGAACTCCGATACAAAATTCGCCGTCATTCTGTAAAAGCTACGCAATTTCATCTAATGTGATTCAATTTCGGTACAGTCTGGCGGCGTTCTGTTCTGTCACACACATGTATTCATAAAACATCAAAGACCGCATATATTTACGATTACATTGTTCAGGATGTAATGACCTCCTCTCAAAGAGTGGTTACCGTCCGTGTTATCGAGGTATAGACAGGCGATGTGTACCAGTAGAGTACCAGATGAAATTTCGCGCGCAATTGGAGGAGGAATTACAAAGGATAGTTGCTTATGCGATAACCATTAGTGACCAAAATTATAAAATATTATATGAAGATTATAAAGGCCATATCACAACATATATGTATAGTTCTTAAATATATAAATCCAAGAAAGACGGAAGATATGCGTTTGATGGTGTTGCAAGAGAAATAAATTATAAAATTAACTGGTTACAAATCTCAATAAACTATCCTAGGAGAGAGATCAATACGGCGTATGAATATATTGTTGGACATTTTATGCAAGATCACGTGATGATCACGTGATGATGATGATGATGATTGATCTATTTATAGACCGCACAGCAAAACTATGGAACAATAGATGAAATAGCTACATAAACAATATATAACTTAAACAATGTATCGAAGAAATTATTTGAAATTTCTAAGTGACATTACCATATTTGTATCCGCACTAGAAAAGAAGAAACAGCTGTTAAAATATGGGTCTTCTTTTTCAGGCAATGCGTCGATTCATCAGTGAGGCTGTAGTTAGGATTCGTGAAAAAAACACGGTAACTAAAGCTTGGTGAACAAGTTCACCATGCTAAAAATCCAATAGACTCAAACCACATATTAAAGACTCGTCAAGAAAAACTACTAATAAAATTGGTCTCCTCTGTCGGACGTTATGTAAGAGAATTGGAGTAAAACTTCAAAGCCAGTTTATTTAAACACTGCTATTTAGATACGGATCCAAGGCAGAAACAACCGGAGCTTGCCCATCTAAATGAGATGGTGCACCAAATGGATTGACGTTTTTAAGCTGCTTTCATTCTATATTTAATTTACTGTTTGTGGGGCATGTTTCAGTCAAAGAGCTTGCAACATTTACATGCACAATTGTGACACTACTTATACAAGTTGTTTGTCATTGGAAAAGGAATATTAAGCGATACAAAAATCGTTTTGAAAATCCGGTGAGAAATAAATAGTTTATAGTCAAAATGTTTTGTTGGAAGGTCTTGTTCATCACCCGCGTAGTAAACTAATTGTGTTGGAAGGTCTTGTTCATGGCCCGCGTAGTAAATTAATTGTGTTGGAAGGTCTTGTTCATGGCCCGCGTAGTAAACTAATTGTGTTGGAAGGTCTTGTTCATTGCACGCGTAGTAAAGTAATTGTGTTGGAAGGTCTTGTTCATGGCCCGCGTAGTAAACTAATTGTGTTGAAAGGTCTTGTTCATGGCCCGCGTAGTAAACTAATTGTGTTGGAAGGTCTTGTTCATGGCCCGCGTAGTAAACGTTCATGGCCCGCGTAGTAAACTAATTGTATTGGAAGGTCTTGTTCATGGCCCGCGTAGTAAACTAATTGTGTTGGAAGGTCTTGTTCATGGCCCGCGTAGTAAACTAAATGTGTTGGAAGGTCTTGTTCATGGCCCGCGTAGTAAACTAATTGCTGCTTGGGCAGGAGATCATTATATAATCTCAAATGACTTTAGTCAGCTTCACTAGTTTGGAATGCTAAACAACTATTTATGGTTTGCGTTCAACAATATATTCCATATTTCCCTGATCAATGACTTATTGATGTACTATTAAGTATTGTCTATATATATATATATATATATATATATATATATATATATATATATATATATTATACTATTTAGTATTGTCTATATATATATATATATATATTATATATAGGTATTAACTGTATTAATTGGTTTATTGTTTTGTTTTTCTAAATTTATGTGTTTGTTTTTGTAACTTTGTGTATTCATCCTGAAGAAGGCGATAAAAGCTAAAAGCGCTCGATATTTGTTTGTTTAAACACTGTTTGGTTGATAATTTGTCTATATATAAGGGTGAGAAAATACAAACAATATATATATATATAAAGTCTCTATTTACATATATTTATGTTAGAACGGGACAGTGGAAATTAAAACAAAAGTCCCCGACAGGCTATTTATTCTAACAAATTTGGAAACATCTTTTGTCAGTAAAAAAAACAAAAAAACGAACAAAACAAAACAACAAATAAACTAGAAAGCCATAAAGCAAATACCATCAATCTTGATGTAATGGGTTTCCTCATAACCTGTACAGGAGCCCAGGATCATATCCTGCTAGTCGCATTATGAAAATATTAAGCAATGGTGACTATCGATTTTAGTCTAGGTACAAATGGACAACGAATGAGGCATTATATGATACTATCCTATACTATGCTATGCTATGCTATGCTATGCCAGGCTAGGATAGGCTAGGCTATGCTACGCTACACTACTATACTACTATACTATACGTACTGTACTGTACTGTACTGTACTGTACTGTACACCGCTCCACACCACATCACACCACACCACACCGCACTACATTAAACTACACTACACTATACTATTACACTACACTACAATACACTTCACTACACTATTATAGCATATTATAGTATATTATAGTATACGGGCATTATAGTATCTTATAGTATTGATGGAAATTGCCCTGGGTCCAAACGCGAACGCACATATTTTAACAACAAGTGGGTTAGCCCCAACTTAAATGATAGGGTCATAACCTCTTTTGATAAACCTTTTAACAAGTTTAACAAAGATAGTAAGTGATCATGGCCAAGGATCTTACGATGTTTGTAAATCACTTCACCATAGAAGTCAGGTTGTGATAGTCATTGTTGCAAAAGAGTTCTTTAATTACTTTTATATTTGGAAAGAAGATCAGGTGTACGAAAACAATATTTTGCAAAGGTATTACGAAGCTTATGGTAACGGTAATCCTGATGGAGTAGCTTTTTAATTATACAACGATTACGAATATTAAAGTCCTCAACTCGAGTACAAGCTCTCGAAAAACGAATAAGTTGAGACACAAAGACCCCATAAGAAGTTGCTCGGGGAACATAATTAACAATATCAAAGAAGTTCTTTAGGGTATATATATTTAACCATAGTAGAAAATAAAGGGTTGTCAATGTTTAATATGTCATCCAGATACCGAGAGGTGTCATTAAAGGCCTAATAACATCTGGTGAAAGACTCAACATGAAATATCCTTCATAGCAATATAAAAACAAATCTGCGACAACGGGTGCACAGTTCGTACCCATAGGGATACCAACAATTTGTTTATAAACGGTCGTTCCATACCTGACGAAAATATTATATAATAGGAAGATGAGTGATATGATGTGCACTCTCGATGTCTATCAAGTAAATGATGTCCTGCATTAAATTTAAATTTGATCGCTTAAATATCCGATTTCGCCATGAGCTGGTGAACATAAAGTTACACATTAAGAAATATAAAAAAATCGGACAAGGAAAGTAGCATTCAATGAGGACAGTCAACCACAAAATACAGAAACAAACACGCAAACAGACAAACAAGAAGGCAAAAGTAATAATAAAAGCAAACGACATCACAAACACAAAAGGGTTGACAATAGGGCTACCGCCTTGGAACGGTCAGTGGCAAAGTAGGTCACTGGGGGGTTCAAACCGGTTCTAGGGTGCACCAACGCCTATAAAGACACGCCTACGAAGAAGAAAGCGATTAAAATACAGGTTCTGTAGCTTTAAATATGCGATAAAACAATATTTTTGATAATATGTGGTACATTTAATGTGATTGTAATATAACATTGATAATTTATGCTTATTATAAAACTTTGATAAGTGTAACTAATATATATATGTATCTTTAGCCTGAAATAACATGCAGAAACCATGAAACATGAAATGTTCGAATCCATAATTGTTATGCTTAAATCCAAATATATCAATAATACACTAAATGACACTTAAGTTCGAGTTTTACTATGTTAAACATTAAATATGTTAGAAAATTAATATGTTTTAAATGAACGCATTTTAAGTATGAATTGAATTTAATTATTTACATATCGGTACTATGGGCACTATGTAAATATTTGAAATCGGCTATTTCAATGACATTTATGAAAACTGTATTTTGATATGTTATTAGAAATGCAGTTTGGTCGTAGTAGTAATTATATGTCAGGAGCTATTCAATATTTACATTATACAACTATTCTGACGAATATAGATTCATAGAAAGAGTATGAAATAAGAAATTTAAGTTGTAGTACAGAAGCGAACATTATAGACGAACTACTATGTTTAACGCGTAAAATATGTACAATGTACAGTGTATTGGGGTGTATTGGGGTGTAAATATCATCGGTAGTACATTATCATATTCTGTTTACATTTTCTCAGCTGATGTTTTTTAGATTATTTTAAAATTGTCCAGGCTTGAAGATATATTACATAAGAATACGTTTAATGTGCAGATGTGAAATGATTTGACGTATTTTTCCATTTAAATCACGAAGTGCAACACGACTCAGAAAAAAAAAAAATTTACTATCCGAAAGTGTGTTATTGATACAGTAGGGGTTTGGGGGGGAGGGGAGGGGTAGTAACGTAAACGAAATTGGGGATGGGGTGGGGGCTGTCGCCATTTTTTTCTTCATTTTTTCTTATATTTTTTATTAGGAGTGGTAAGCCACGTAATTTCAGGGGAGATAATTTTTAAAAAAAAAAGAAAAACCTTGAGGGTATTTTGTACATTTTCTAGAGGTGAACGTTTTTGTTTCAGTTTGTTTGTTAGTCAGTCTGTTTATGTTGGTGGAGGCGTGATTACGGATATTATCTGGAAGACCCATTCCCGCCTAACAAAAAGAAATATAAAAAGATCGGACAGGGATAGTAGCATTCAAGGAGAACAATCAACCACAAAACACAGAAACAAACACGCAAACAGACAAACAAGGTGGCAAAGCAATTATAAATGCAAACGACATCACAAACACGAAAGGGTTGACAATAGGCCTTGGAATAGGCCTTCCAAATATAAAACGACATATGCTCGTGTAAATATAATATTAAAAAAAACAATAGCCTAGAAAGCAACAATGAAGATACTCAATGACTTGGCAGAAGCCAGAGCAACAAGAGAATAAACCATTAAGGGCACGACAAGAAAGATCATAGACAAACATCAAACGCCACCGTCCCAATGGGTTTTAGGTAGACGTCATCATAGGGTCCACAGCCTGTCCGGTCATCGTACAATTAAAGAGGAAAGCATAGTGGCGAACTGTAAAAGGGTCCACCACCAAGCATTCAGTACGTTGCAAAATGATAGGGTCATAACCTCTTTTGAATTGAATTGAATTGAATGTTGTTTAACGGCTCATCAACACAGTATAGGTTATTTAGAGCCGCCCCAGAGAGAGGGGAAGGATACATAGGAATCCGGGAACCTGCCCTACTCTTATTATCGAATAGACTCCTATGGTTCTTTAACGTGCTCGGAGGATAGACCGATACACGGGACCGCCCGGTTTACGTTTACGACGAGGCTAAGGTAAAGTGTCTTGCCCAAGAACACACCGACGGAACTCAGTGGCACCACGGAGGATTGAACCCGGGGCCTCCGGTTACAAATCCGCCACGCTACCGACTGCGCCACGCCAGCCCCTAACCTCTTTTGATAAACTTTTTAACAAGTTTAACAAAGATAGTATGAAAGAAGATCATGACCAAGAATCTTACGAAGTTTATAAATCACATCACCATAGAAGTCAGGTTGTGATAGTCCTTGTCGCAGAAGAGTCCTTAAATTACTTTTATATTTGGAAAGAAGATCAGGGTTACGATAATAAAAGTTTGCAAATGTTTTACGAAGTTTATTGCAACGGTAACCCTGATTGAGTAGCTTTTGAGTTATACAAAATGATATATAGGGTCCTAAGATTACGAATATTAAAGTCTTCAACTCGAGTACAAGCTCTTGAAAAACGAATAAGTTGAGACACATACACCCCATAATAAGTTGCTCGGGGAACATCCCCAACCAAGTGGGGATAATTAACAATGTCAAAATTAAAATCGTTTCTCTTGTCATAGATTTTGCTAATTATTTCACCATTTTCAATCGAGAGATCTAAATCGAGAAAAGAAGCGTTATTATCAGATATATTAACTTTGTTAAGCTGAAGTTCTTAGATTTATGATTCATTTTCCACCTTAGGAACAACATGTTTAGGGTAGTCCCCAATGATAGTAGTATACTGGGTAATGTCTGACTGGCGAATCAGGATATGAGATTAGTAAAAACCGTGTAACTACCGCCGTGCAACTTGCAAAGAATTTTAGCGTAATTAAAATAAAAATACCTAGATAAATGTTTGTTTTAGCAAGATACTAGTACATGAAACAAATTTGATTCAGTTTTGTCTGAGTGAATTCAGAAAATGTTTCCATTTTAATTTTTAGGCCATTATTGTTTGATAATTCGTTTTACGAACCCTCCTTCGACAAAACAAAATTAGGAATTGTATGTTTCCATAGCGGATTTGAAGTTTTTTACCTCCTCCCAGGTTGTAAACATTTCTTTTCCTTTTCTCCTACAGCAATTCTTTGTCTTAATGTTTTGTAAAATGAATAATCTAAAAGTAATGGCCTTAAAATAAATGAAGCACGACAAAGTATATGATACGTACATTCAACAAATGCAGTTAGCTACGCCCGTGTTCTTTCGGATATTATAGAAATTCAACCTAAAACCTATTCTTCACCCCATTTGACTTTGCATTTATTGTTATACTATATTTTTAATCTTAACAGCTTAAAATAATAGTAAATAATTATAAAACCCAAAATCTCAGCATAGCTTTACTTAAACAACAGCACGGATAACTTAATTGATTTTAATTTAAGCACCACGTGAAACAACACAAGACTTAACCTTTAGATAACTGCAGCTATCAATCTAACATTCACTACCTAAATGGACTGACCCAAATCAATGCAAGTGTCTATGCAACTTCACGCAGACGATTTGTTTATAGAATTGGAAGATCAAAACTGAATAGGGGATTTCAAAACTTGATTGCTGTATACATATACAGAAAGGGTAAGCTTGCTCTTGTGAATTTTCCATTACCACCAAGACAGATCGACAGATCGATGTGCAGCTTTTATTGATTGATCGTATATTTATGAAATTATCGCCAAATTTTTTTGGCTGAAAGCAATAACTGTGGTGTCACAAACATTATACCTACACCAAGCCAACTGGTCCTAACAACACCCTTTATATGATGAGCATCAAACACGGGAGATAGCTACTAGTACATATATATAAAGATGCAATACCCGGCTGGGAATTGACCACGAGTTCCCGCATTCGGTGCTGAAGATTGAATTGTGTAAATACCTATCAACACTCCTTGCTGTTATACAGTATAAAACAACTTCGTAACCTTGCAATTATGAGGGTTATTGTGGTACCAATAGACATTTGTATGCAACATTTTAACATGTAAGAGCGATAACTCCGGTATCCTATACGTACATAAATAAGTCAATGTTATCTTCCTGCTAAGTGTATATTTATAAACAAAAGTGTGCTATTGGACAGTGTTATCCGTGCAACCCCGGAGTTTAGCCCATGACTGATTCAATGGAAACATCATATTGCCATGCCACGTACGCAGAATATGGTTATGATAATTGTTTGCCGAAGAATTTTGAATTCTGCGAGGCTGTGCTGACAATTTCCAATTCAACATCTACCATTGAATTGACACATCCCATCTAGTGTTTGCCACAAAAACAACGTGAACAATCGTCGTGAAATTGAAGGACACTTAGCCAGGAATATGAGTGAAGAACTCGCCAAAAAAAAGGTATGAAAGGACGAACGAAACGCTAAATATAAAAACAATATTGCACTCTCGTTTGACAGACACTGTTCATGAACTGTAGTGAAAAATACTAGCTTCCGTTCACGCCCTCTAGACCCGGGTTGAGCAGAACTCAATATCTAAAATGTCAAAAGTACGAACAGTAAAGCCATCGTGAATATGATATTCATATGACCTTGAACAAGGAACCTTCCATGGCCAGCGGCGTATGATCCCAGATCTAGCAAAATACTTTGCCTAAACGAGAAAACAATGGGCAAAATAAACAAATGAAATTTAGTGAGCAGAGGTTATGAAGCCGGAGTATCACAAGTTAAAGTCAAAAGACTATATTAAATAGCAGACAACATATCCAATGGGGTGATTAAACAATACTCAGCGCCTTAAAGGGAGTACATCAGGATTTTCATGGGGTCTAGGTGTCCGACTAAGAATTGACAAAAAATAATATTTTCTATTCTGAATGGCCTAAACATAATGAATGAGCCGAAAAATGATCCCTTATTTGTCACAAAAAACATTCTGCACAGCAATATGTGCTATCCTAGGTGACGCACCAGGGTTAATTTCAGCATTTTACGTCCGATTCCATCATAGCTATATGGTGTTTTCAAAGTTTAGACAGTAACACAATGGTTCTAACATTATATTTTTATTGATATAAGTGTTTTATCATGAATTGGAACATTTTTAAAGTTTAAGATGTTTCATGAAAAATCCTGATGTACCCCCTTTAAAGACCCACTAGGGGTATAAAAGGGAGGTAATGATGTTAAAATTGTTTTCCCTTTGTTTCAAAACATATTCAGATCTGGGAGATGTTTTATAAAATTTCAAGTAAGTTAATGAACAAACATATCTGAAACTTGGCATGCAACATTGTAAAGATATATGTCCTAAGAATGCACATTTTTAAGACGAAAAATGCAAAACATGTTCCTATAAAATACCTCGGCAGTTTCTGAAATATTTTAATGTTGGGGGAGGAGCAAATTATTCATAACTTTTCATGGGATCATTGTTTGTAAACAAACAGGCATGCAACCCCATATGTCTATAGAAGATATATAAGAATACAAAAACAAACAGAAAATCTTTCCTTTTTTGTTGTAAGGTAATGGTGTCTCCAAGTTTTTCATCCACTTTAGTTCTGCTATGTGTTTGGCTTTTATTTTAAGTGATTTAAAGTGTTTCATTATCATAAATTATCTATTCAACAGGCTGAACAGTGACGTTACCAAAATTATGACCTAACTGACGAAAGTATTGGTACAGGTAATTCTTTAACTGTTTGGGATTGCCTGCATGATATTTATGCTCACGGATTCGAACTTTAAGGAACGACCTGTTTGTCCAACATATTGTACACCACAACGAGGTGCATTTCAAGTCAAAACATAAATGACGTGTCTGAGCAGTAGGGCAATCAACATTTGAAGCTAGACATATATTAAATGTTCTACCATTAACAGTAAGTTGATTTAATTATAGACGTAATTACGGTAATATCAAACGAAAATCACGTATTATAGACCAAAATGATATATAGGGTCCTATAGAAACCACAGCGTCCGAACGCAATGGCATCGTAGGTCCGCACTGTACTGCAAACAAGGACTAGAAACTACAATGAAAGGGAAAAAAAACAGAAAGGGTGGTGAAGACAGGGTAACCGACTTGGAACGGTCAGTAGGCAATAAAGCCTACTGGTTAGCTTGAATCGATTTTATATGCGCACAATCCTCGCTATTATCCTGTCTTCAGCGCCCAAATAGACAAGACAGTGTAAACAAAACTACATCCCATCAAAAGGAATTCTCTAACAATAAAGTCCACATCCAGAGAAACTAACTAAAGATACACATACAAAATAATAAACATCTCAGGATGTATCCAGAATCGTACTGAACAACCATAGTAGTTGCAGCTAAAGAGAAAATCAATCTAGGGTACGACCAGAAAACCCGAGGGACGAAAGCTCATGCACCCACCTCCCTTAGTTGGGTTTCAGTAGGTTTCAGTAGGTACAATCAAAGAGTCCCAAATAAATGCAGAATCAAAGCAGAACGAACGTTGATCGAACGGAAAGTGAACGCAGAATGACAGCAAAAAACGCAGAATGAACATTGTAAGATCTTTATTTTTGTAAAAATGCAATGCGTTCGTTTCGTTCGTTTCAGCGTTTATCATTTTTTGTTAAAACATGAACGATGAGAGCATTTTTTAAAACGATAAACGCTGAAAACGAACGAAATAAACGAAACGAACGCAAATGCATTTCCCTATTTCGGATAACTTTCAGTATTATCATTTTGAGTTGATATTTAAAATATCGATTTAAACGAAGAGCGTTTTTTAGTATTTTGTTTTAAAGAATTACACTGTGTAACAGGTGTTTTAGAACTGCGGAAGCACGATTACACAATTACTTGACTTTTTACTGATTCAAAATGGGAAATATTTTATTTTTTGTGTATTACGAACTTTAATTTTTTTCAATATAATCAAAAATAATGTGGATAAAAAACAGCCGGTTTATAGTTATACATGTGTTATGTATGTTACATGATGAAACTAACATAAACATGAAATACAACAGAATAATCATATCATCATGTGCATCACCAAATCATGTTCATCAACAAGACCCATTTTTGAATATGATCTCTTAAACGTAAGTCGCCGACTCGTGATACAAATCGCATGACTAGATATCATACGTAATTTAAACGTGAGAGATGTTGCGATTGGTAAACCTGAACGAAAGAACGCAAATGCATTTTCTCCGATTGTGCATTTAAACGCACACATTATGTTGCGTTCGTTCCGTGCATTTAAATGAAGGAATAATTTCGTTTATAAACATGATCAACGCTGAATGCATCCAAGAACGCAAATGATTTGCATGTTTAAAAAAATCATTTACAAATGAAATGCAAACGGAATGCAAACGGTGCACAAACGAATCCATTTTTGGGGTACTTGAAAGCTGTTGGGTCTGTGCTATATCAGTGGCTGATTTACATACTATTTTTAAACAGTCTGGAAAGCACTCGATGCTTTCTTGTCTCACCTCTCATTCCATTTCTTCACTTAACCTGATTGACGAGGAAGCAGACAACATTTTCTTTGAACAGATCATTTGTATAACGCTGCTTCCATAATTAATTCAAAGCTTTACGCAGCATGTTCTCCGATTTGACAAGGAGTCTGATCACGTCAGACATTTTCTAAACATTCTTTATCTTATCAAGGGCATTGACTTTATTGATATATCAAGTATTTTTCGAGATAATCGTGTTGTTGATTCTATTCCTAAATATTACAAAAATTCCGAAAATCCTATAATTTGTTATAATTTGTTATAAGCATGATAAGTACAAGAAAACAATTTGAAATATGATTTTCAGCTGCAACAAAATAGTGTCTGACCTTGATATAGTAAATAACACTCCAACGGAATGCGAGTGTAAAACATCTAAATGTTTCTATGCTCCGGCCGGTCATGTCACTTTTGGTAATTTTGATACGTATCAGTATTTGTTTTCTAAATGTCCGAAGTATAGATTGCCTTCTGTGATTGATTTTAATGCATGTCGTGGTCAGATTACCCAATCCATTGACGAGTTTAGTATTAAATGGTGTCGTAGAGATTATGCTCCCTTTCTACTTGGAAAAATACTATTTTTAACATCATAGATACCCGTATTAACTACTTTACGGCTAAACCCTTCCTACTTCCCCCTAGACCTAGGTTTTCATTTCGTAATTTAAAATCGGGAATCGAGAAATTTCATAATAAGTTTGTTTTAGTTCCTGCTGATAAAGCAGCTAATACTATAATTATTGTTTGACGCCTCCATTACGTCAGTGTTTTATCTCAGGAACTCGGGAGTACTAATTCGTATACTCCAGTGCAATCTACTGAAGATAATGTTGTTTCGACGCATATCACTCAGTGTAAGATGTTCAAGGCAGGAATAGACGAAAAGCCAAACAGACTGCCAACGATATACTGGATTCTCAAATTACACAAACAACCATATAAATAAACACTGAAAAGGTGATCCCTTGAAAGCAACAAACACAAACAAGAGAGAAAAGTAGCAGACTCGGTTTTATTGAATCTGTTCATGAGAGGTTATTATAAGATGCAATACCTCTCACGCCTTAAGCGATATGATCCCAAAGGACCAGTAAATAATAACACTACTGATTTTAGTCGGGGCGACTTTTATTTCCTATTCTAGTTCTTGCACCACTACAAATATCTCCAAACTGTTAACATCTTGTCTTACTGCCGTTAAAGATATCGTTAACAATATTATTAAAGCTTATGCAAACTCTGGGATTAATTTATTTTGGTCTATTAAAAATTCAGGCGACGTTTTTGATAAAATTTGCAATAAACGTCAAGCTTCATCTATAAGTACTTAGGCTATTTCTACATTATATACTACCCTACCATACAACGTTATCAAAGACACTTTTATTGCTCTCATTCCAAAAACGGTTGCTAGGGAAAATACTGCATTTTTGGCCTGTAACAATATAAAAGCGTTTTTTTACTAACGGCAGTTTGAACAATTACACTATGTGGACTTGCCATGAAGTTTGTAAATCATTTACTTTTATATTAGATAATATTTTCGTCAGGTATGGTAATACCGTTTATAGACAATTTGTTGGCATCCCTATGGGTATGAACTGTGCGCCTCTTGTCGCAGATTTGTTTTTATATTTTTATGAAAAAGATTTCATGTAAAGTCTTTCACCAGATACCCAGGCAGATTTTATTGAATACTTTAATGACACCTCTCGCCTAACAAACATCCACTTAATCCGGGTTACCGTTACTAACGCTTCTTTTCTCGATTTACATCTCTACATTGCAAATGGTGAACTAATTAGCAACATATATGGCAAGAGAGATGCTTTTAATTTTGATATTGTTAATTATACCCATTTAGATGGGGATGTTCCCCGAGCAACTTCTTATCGGGTCTATGTGTCTCAACTTATTCGTTGTTCTAGAGCTTCTACTCGAGTTGAGGACTTTAATATTTGTAATATGTGTATACTTAAAAGCTACTCCATCAGGGCTACTGTTACCATAAACTTCGTAAAACTTTTGCCACATTAAATATCTTTGTCTAAATGCTGTATCCTTTACACTGGTTTTGTGCAATGATATACTGAAGTAGTTTGTGCCGAAATATGTATTTATTTAGTATCTTAAATGCTCATTTCATTGAAATCTAGACAGGTTTGTAGATGTATATGCGCTGGTTTGTTGAAGTTACGCTGGTTTGTTGAAGGTATGTTTTCTATAAACGCTAGTTTTTCGATGACTTTATGCATTGTTTCCAACTGTAACTTTTCTTGTTTTCTCGTAGTATATGCATTATTTAGACAAAAGGTAACCGTTTTGTATTTTACAATAGTTCGGGTGTGTGAATCTTTACACTTCCCTTATGTTTTTTCTAAACAGCACTATGTTATCTTTTCGCTGTTATTACTGCACAGAAGAAACAAAAACACTTGACAGTATCGTACACAACAAAGTCATGCATATGAAAATTCACATTTAAGCTTCAAAAGGAAAATCTCTACCACCAAATACCTTTTAATGTAATTCAATTTGTTCCTTGATACACTCGTCAGAGAAGGAAGATCAGTTATTCCATTATTGCATGCTGAATCCATAAACTTAACGTAATTGCATTTTAACGCTACACATTTGTTCCTCCTATGAGAAAAACGAACTATATGTTGCTATAACCGAGTGTCCATTAAAAGATGTCATTGAACATTGATTAAAGATGTCATTGAACAGCGGAAAACATATTTTAAAATACAAAAGAAACCCAATAAATACTAAAAAGGGTATCCCCTGGAAGCAACAATCACAAACAATAGATAAAAGCAGCCGAGACTCGGTTTTATTGAGTCTGTTCATGAGAGGTAATGTCGAGTGCAACACCTCTCACATACGTAATACATATGTCATCATACAGATGATGACAAATGCATTGACAAATGCATATGGTTTGACTGATATGTTACCCTCTGCAACGCTTCCAGGAAGAGAACTAGCCTTGAGATTGTCAATGAACGTGGTTACGGTTTTATTTCATACCCCAGCCACCCGTTTTTTGCTTCTTTAAGAAGGGGTTGGATGGGGTATGAAAGTCAATTCTCGGACCTGGTAATGTTTGCAACAGATGAAAATGGAAATTGATGAGGTCAAAACAAATGCTAATTTTACCAAGAAATATATACCAATTTTATAACATTAACCAATTTTAAAACCAAGATATAATCAGTTAAGTATTTCTGAATTCCTTTGAAATATAATTCACTGTATTTAATTATCAATATATTACTGAATATAAGTGTGTATGCTTATTTAAATGTTCCTCTTAAATAAACCATTATATATTGATGCTTAAACATGAACTTCGAACTTTATCACTTTTGTCATTCATACTTTGGAAAACAAACACAAATAATTAATAAAGAGGTGACTGTTGTTTTACATATATATTTCCATGAAATATAAAGTGTGTAAGGAAAAATGTATAAACTGAACGAAATCAATTACCCACCGGACAGAACATGAACGAAGAAATAGGCAAACGGTCGAGAGACACATTATATCATCTGACAACTTTCGTTAAGATGTTATAATATGAATAAAAGGTTATGTTTTACCGACCCTGACTTTGATAATAACTAGTAGGTGAGCTAAATTGCAATACCTACAATATAAGAAAAGGCGCTAAGCTGAAACAAACAAGCGCCTCTACATCGAAAAACTAGCGCTTACGGTTAAAATCTATCAGAAACAAATAAAAACACACTTAAACTGAGCCAACAAATGTATGTTGATAAGGCGGTAAAGTAGACATGTTATTTCAGTATAAACAACCTGATTGTATCAAATACAGATTTACACGTCGTAAACTCGATGCGTCACTTGAAAGTCTCGTTCATTGTGAAAATGTAAAACACAGACATGCGCTGTACAGTGTCATCGAGAAAAGTTTGTAAAATCACGATTATTTGCCAAATATAGGTTTTCACATCTACAAACCATCATATTTCTGTCTACAAACTAGCGTGCGCACTTTACCTACAGCGGTAACTCATAATTCGACGCGTCTGCAACGATAACAATTGCTTGACCGGTTAAGGCGTTTATATTGTAATTATATGTTCGGATTCGCATTATGTATACCTTATCATTAGTATGCTTAGGACAGGTGCATATATTTTGTAAACTGCATGATGATGACGGGATGGCGGCTTGAGTAAAATTCAAATGCATTCGTCTATAGATTTGCACAGTCAGCTTTGTCATTTGACTACATTTCAAACTTTAAATTTCTTGAATTCAGTAACTTTGAATTCATATTTCAGTACTTGATTCGTCACGCGACGTGTATGAAATTAACAAGCATATTAATATTAAAACTCAGTATCTTAGTTCGTTAAAATTATACTATATATTAATGAAGTCAGACAAAGGTTCTCATAATTTGAATTTAAAAATATAATATTGAGCAACAACATGAAAGAAACTAATTTAGAATTAACAGATATAGAAAATACATTTCTCTGTTCATTTCGTTCTGCATCGACTTTATCGATGTTTCGATAAATGTTGCATGCAACTATTAGACCGTGAGCCATATACTTTTTTGTTACCATCTCAAGGGACAAATTTTTACTAGTACCATGTTATTGAGTACCTTGTAGAGAAATAAAAAATCCATGATAGCAGTGCGAACAGGGTAGCTGATTCTTGTTATTAGAGTTATCTCCCCCTTTTGAGCAAAACTCTTGTTTAATTAAAAAATCGTTTTCGCTGAAACTAGAAGAGCTACAGGTCTAATATTTTGCATGTATTATACATTTAGGGTCCTCTACCAAGTATTTATAAAATGGTGACCCAAGGGTCAAATATGGCCCAGCCCCGGGGGTAACATTTGTTCATATAGTTATATAGGAAATCTTTAAACATAAATAATTTTCTCTAAAACTGTAAGAGCTAGAGGTCCTATATTATGCATGAAGCATAAGCTTATGGTCCACTAGCAAGTTTGTTAAAATGTTCACCCTGGAGTCATATCTGGCTCCGGCCCAGAGGTCATATATTTACATAGAGTCATATAGAAACATCTTTAAAATCTCTTTTTTTAAAAAAACAAGAGCCAGATGTCTGCTATTTTTTGCATATTGTACAAGCTTATGATTCTCTACTATTTTTGTTCAAATCGTGCCTCTGTGTCCAACTATGGCCCGGTTCTGGGGTTATCGAATTGAATTGAACTGGGTTTTAAGGCGCACCAACACATGGAAGGTTATATGGCGCCAAACAGGCATGAACATGCCAGGCTCATCCTGAACTGTAGAGTTGCTACAAATTCTATTGTAGACACTCCATTTACGCTGTAGCGACGTTTATTGTTTTCTGCCACTGCTCTTAGTGATGTGAGTGGGATGGCACCTGAAACAGTGCAGGGGTCATGATGAAGACCTTTAATGAGCATGAACAAAAAATGACAAAATGAATATGAAAGGGGTGGGTGGGGGTCCTACCCCTCTGCATGTGACGGTGTGTTTGCAGTGGTTGTATTCTACCCTGGCAACCATACGGCGGGGGGAGGGGTTCTGGGGTTAAAGTTTTACAAAGAGTTATATAGGAAAGTCCATAAAAATATTCATTTCTGATACTACAAGAGCTAGAGGTCTAATACGATGCATGTAGCATAAGAGTATCGATCTCCACCAATTTATTTTGTTCAAATGGTGATCTTATGGTCAAATTTCGCCCGGTCCCGGGGCACATATTTACATAGAGTTATGCAGGAACGTCTATAAACATCTTCTCTGAAACTACAAGACCTAGAGGTGTAATAAGCTATATGTAGCTTAAGATTATTGTCCTGTACCAAATAATGTAAATGGTGTCCCTCTTGAATCAAGCCTGGAATCAATTTTGGCCCTGTCCCGGGGGTCGCGCTATAACATTGAATTATATAGGAAAACATATTCAAACAGCTTCTGATACTTCAAAAGCTAAATAATAGTTCGTATGTACCATACGCTTATGATCCTCTACCTAGTTTGTTCAAATGGCGACAATGGGGTCAAATATGGCCACTACGGGGGTCACAGTTTTACAGATTAATATAAAGAAATTGTTGTTGTACACTTTTCATAAAATCACTTCAAAAGTTTTAAGCGAACTGAAATATATAGAGAATGTGACTTTTGATAAGGTATTCCATTATGAAGACTTAACCATGTTTACAAATCGCATATTGAATAAAACCACGAACTAAAATCACAAAGTATACCACTGCATTTTCGACAAATTGCAAAAAAAAAAAAAAAAAAAAAAAAAAAAAAGGCATTTTACGGTTTAACTGTTGATATTTAGGTGTTTGTTATACAAATTTTAAAATAACCGCCAAATTACGACAAAATTACACTACAAAAACAGTTTATCAAAACTCTGTCCAGGTGTTCATCTCATATAATAATGCATATGTGTCGCTTAAAAGTATATGTTTATTCATGGGTTTTTGTAATATCCGTAATTGAATCCATTTTTTTTGACTGGCTGGTTAAAGCTTTTTATATTGTATCTATAGAGTTTTGATTCTCAAACGATGTAAGTTATGTATATACCTTATGGTCAGTAGGTTTAGAAACGATGTACATATGTTGTAAAATGTGGCTGTTGTTGGCGGGATAGCTACTTTAACTGCAGTAGCACCTGTATGTCGGATATAGCTTATACAGTCTAACATACACACATCAGTAAACTAACCGTGATCACTAAATGTAATCTATCTCGATGCACTGGGTACCGATTCTTATCTGGAAGCGTTTATATATTTTTTATATCTTATATGTATGTTATTTTGTCACATTAAGTTATATTATTTAAATCAGATATTATGAACTGAGTGTTCTTAATTGTCCTGTTCTATCTCAAGGCATTAATTGCCAAGTTTATCAAAACAGCAATGAGCTGGGCATATACAAGGCTTGCAGGCATATTGCAACTCGACATACATGAATGCTAGATAAGAGAGACCGTTGTGAACCCAGCTTCTTGGATATAACCTTTATGAAGGATTAACATTTTAGTTGTATGTATTTTAATGCAGTCATCCTGCTTGAGCGCATATAGCCTGTTGATGCAGTGGATAGCACGGGGGACTTTAAATTCAGAGGTTCAAACCTGGTTCAAACCTCACCGGAGCCAGTGAATTTTGTCGGTGTGTTCATGGGCAAGACACTTTTACACCCGTCCGTCGGATGTGGACGTAAACCAGGCGATCCCGTATATCGCCCATCACGTTAAAGAAACATAGGTGTCTATTCGTCAGTAGGCAGGTTCTTAAATGCATATATATCCAATCCCCCCCCCCCCCCCCCCACCCACCCACACACACACTCCCTCTCTCTCTCTTCATTGGCAATACATCTTTTTTAGGTAATAATCATTCCACTTGCACGCGCAAAAATAAGGTTGATGCTTACTATCCTAGGTTAATTCCATACTCTAAATCAAATACGGAGAACATCACAACCTATGTTTAGATAAATATCCTAAGCAGGTGATATTGTAACAACTGCACCAATACTAACAAATAGTTGCCATGGTAAGTAGTTAGCACAGTGATCTGGGTATTACCCTAAAATATTTCTTCGTCGACGCCGTGTGGTTCCCGGGCAAGAATATGACCACTGCATATCCAGGCATAGGGGTAAAATTTCCCCGAATTCATGTTAATTTTGTCATTTTTGTTCATTATTTTCATCATGAAACCTTTATTGTTTCAGGTGCTATTTCAGTGGTGGCAGTGATCGTGGATCCAGCGAAAAATGAAGTGTTTACTAGAGAATTTGCAGCAACTCTGCAGTTCTGCAGGTAAGAAGGTTCTAGGCACATTCTGCAAATTTTTATCTATATGTTAATGAAGAGTGAGCCGGGTCGAATGTTCATTCCTGTTGGCGCCATATAACATGTTTGTGTTGGTGCGCCGTAAAACCCCAATTCAAATCAATTCATCTTCGTCGATTCTTTTTTCAGTAACACAAAAATGGTTCGTGCTAATGCATATACTACTATTTTTACATTTCGTATGCAGAATTCTTCATTGTGTTGTATATGGGTGGGGTAATTCAGGTATAAAAATCCTTAAAATATGCATAAATTTTAATTAAAAAGTATTAAAATAGACAACTTTTAAGTTTTGCGTTGCAATATGCAATGTTTAATCAGTGAAGTAATAAGATTACTTCACTGGTTTAATTCATGTATTTATGTGTAATACATAATCCAAATGTGTAATCATAATAAGTATTGCCATGACGTATACACCTAAAAAAAGAATTTTGTTAAAAAAACAAATACGTTAAACCGCACAATTCCTTTTTATATAGAATCCTTTGGACTATGTGTCGTCTGTGCAATATATGTATATATCAGAACATGTTAATACTATTTATGTTGCAGTTACTTTGAGGAAGGCTTATACTTCCAGTTTGGCATGCATCTCAACTTATCAGGCTTACTGAACACATATGTGCAACGCCATGAACATTGCCATGAACATTGCTTACTACTTAATTTCATCAATATATCATAACAATCCCTTATTCATATTATAATATTATTTAAATCATGTAGAAAGGTTGTAAATTACTGATTCTTACAAGTTTACACATATATTGTAAAAATTATTATTTAAACTAAATGCATAAACATGTGTCAATAGTGGGTGGGGTAAATTGACTTCTAATTTGAAGCAAAATAGAGATTTTAAACAGAATTCAGTGCTAAAAAAGAGCTTATTTACGCTTTATGTAACTCAATGAATTGTAAACTTAAGTGCATCTTTAAAAAGTACATCAATAATTATTCACACAAGCATGACATTCAAAAATGAACATCAAAAACTTATATGAAAGCGCTACAATGATAACCTATTAATGTTCGATTTTTTTTATATAAGCTACCTGTTCCAGATTGCTATCATGGAAAAATGTAATCTATATACATTGCTCTTTTCAAAAAGTGACGGTAGAATTTGTCCCTTGAGTTGGTAACAATATCGAAAATTTTGGGTCCTGGCTCAAGGCCTATATTAGTCATGCACCTGACAAGCAATAGCGTTCAAGAACATCAGGGAATATTATCACATTTTAACTCGTTAAACCGTCCGCATAAAATCCCATTGTATCTGCTATGTAGATTAGCTACTGGTTACTTCTTATGGGGACTATGTTTCTCAACTTATTCGTATTTCTAGAGCTTGTAGTTGTTGAGGACTTTTATATTCGTAATAGTTGTATAACCAAAAAGCTACACCAGCAAGGCTACCGTTACGGTAACCATACTCTTCGAAAAACTTGTATTATCGTAATCCTGATCTACTTTTAAAATATAAAAGTATTTTAAGACCTTTCCTGCGACAAGGACTATCACAACCTGACTTGTTGGGATCCCTATGGGTACGAACTGTGCACCACTTGTCGCAGATTTGTTTTTTTATTTTGCTATGAAAGAAATTTCATCTTGAGTCTTTCACCAGATACCCAGGCAGATGTTATTCAAGCCTTTAATGACACCTCCCGGTATCTGGATGACATATTGAACATTGACAACCCTTTCTTTCCAACTATGGTTAATAATATCTATCCTAAAGAAATTCAGCTTAACAAAGCTAATATATCTGATAATTACGCTTCTTTTCTTGATTTAGATCTCTCGATTGAAAAAATGAAATAATTGGCAAAATCTATGACAAGAGAGATGATTTTAATTTTGACATTGTTAATTATCCCCACTTGGATTGGGATGTTCCCCGAGCAAATTCTTATGGGGTGTATGTGTCTCAACTTATTCATTTTGAGGACTTTAATATTTGTAATTTTTGTATAACTAAAAAACTACTCAGTCAGGGTTACCGTTACCATAAACTTCGTAAAACCTTTGCAAAATTGTATTATCGTAACCTTGATCTTCTTTCCAAATATAAAAGTAATTTAAGGACTCTTCTGCGACAAGGACTATCAAAAGAGGTTATGACCCTATCATTCTGCAACGTACTGCATGCTTGGTGGTGGACCCTTTTATAGTTCTCCACTATGCTTCGAATTCCTATTTAATTGTACGATGACCGGACTGGCTGTGGACTCTATGACGACGCCTACCTAAAGCCCATTGGGACGGTGGCGTTTGATATTTGTCTATGTGCCCTTAATGGTGTATTCTCTTGTTGCTCTGGCTTCTGCCAAGTCATTGAGTACCTACATTGTGGCTTTTTCTAGGCTATTGTTTTTTGTATTATAATTACACGAGCATATTTGTGTTTTACTTATATTGCCTATTGATGCTGCCTTGTTGGTTAGAGATTAGATCATGGCGGGAATTTCTTTATTTACACTGTCCTGTTTTAATGGGATGACAGTAGGGAAAGTGTGAGGTTTGATGCACCCTAGAACCGGTTTAAACTCCCAGTGGCCTACTTTGCCACTGACCGTTCCAAGTCGGTAACCCTATTGTCAACCCTTTTGTGTTTGTGATGTCGTTTGTATTTATTTTTACTTTTGCCTTCTTGTTTGTCTGTGTACGTGTTTGTTTCTGTGTTTTGTGGTTGACTGTCCTCCTTGAATGCTACTTTCCCTGTCCGATCTTTTTATATTTCTTTATCAAGAACCGTAAAAGTCAGGAGCTTCTCTTTTTAGACTATATATACAAATTTCCGTTGAACATATGTGTGCAATAGACGCTGTGGAGATGTTATCATATTTACTTTGTTTGTCTTCTTGATAAAATAAATGAAATGACCGACATTTCGATTGATCATTTTGTACTCGATACCATTCGACGCGTTTTATTTTGTTTCTCTATTACACCTGTATTCGCTATTAGGTGATTTACTGCACGGGGAATGCCGAGATTCGCCTAGTCATAATCTTTATTATTAGAGGTTTTTTTTATGTTTTTTTATTTTTTCAGCATCGCGCTTCTCAGCGACGTTGTTATAGTGTAGAGACATATTTCTTATTTGGGATAACTTTATTGCAATTTACGAATCAGTTAACTATATGTTATGTTTACTGGTGCTTTGGGATCAACGAGCACACTATAAAGTGGCTTTGAAGTAGACTACCGCTTACCCTGATGTAGTAGCTATTAAAGATGGTACAAACAATATCTATAATCTAAAAAATACATTAAACAGTACAGTTACAGGCAATCATGTGTAATGAGCATATTGTAAAACATGGCATGGCCTTATAAAGGAGTTTGGGAGGAAAGTCTCAGAATAACCTTTTGTCATTTTTTAATTGAAAAGTTGCATTTTCTTGATGGTTTCACATAAAGAAACTGCTGAATAATTTTAATTCATACAAAAACAGTGGCATTGTTATGTTAAATCTGCTATGTTGACCTCTGAAAATTACAAAAATCATTTTTCATTAGAAATTGTTTTCAGGATAGCTTCAACTGGTTGAAAATCACACGTTATTGATGAAATCAATTCAAAATAACTTTATTTGAAACGAAATTTTGGAATCGTTTTCAAGATATGGCATTTGGAAGATTCTGGATTTACGCGTTAAAATTGCATGAATTTGACTTCAGCCGAAGCCCTATAAAGTCATATTTTGTAGAAAAGTATTTCTTTCTATAAACAAAAGACACCATTTTCCTCAGAATGAATGTATAAAACATTTTAGCCAAATCAATCAGGTTTTAATGTCTATTTAGGTCAAATACTACTATTGATTTGTGGCTTCTGATTGGTTGAAATAAGTATAGGGTCTATTAGGGCATATATTCAGATTGTAAGGTAGATTCTGATTGGACTAAATTACCCAAATCCTAACAAATATTCCCATCATAAAACATGTTGATATTTTGACTGAAATTTGCATTTTGTGGATACAGTTTTACTGGGAGTACGAGGGTGCTTCAAAAAGTTCTGTCACTCTGCATATATCCTTTGAACTGGATATTACACTGAGATAAAGTAGTGTATTTCTAGTACTACTGGATTCGCTCTCTTAAATTCCACAATAAAAATGAAAAATTTCCGGTTATTTATATCCCTGATTACCTCCCCCTACCACACCTTTTGGATACTGGCATCTCTGAAAATGTCCTTGTTACAAGACGTTGTAAACATTATTGAATAATTCTATGCTTTTAAATTTTCTTGTACGCCATCTGTTGTTATTCGCCCATAATCCATGAACATGATTGTCGAGAATTCGGAAAGGTCTTGCTGCAAACCAGATATGAGTGAATGCATATCCCTTATTCTTAGCAGAAATAACACTGATTTTCTTCATTTTTTTTACGAAAATGTTATAATATCTTTTAAATGTCGTAATTATTCTCATAGTATTAATATGTTTTCATATTATTTTACAAATCCTGATCCTTCAGTGTTTAAATTTCATATTCAACACATTATTGTAGAATTTTGTACAATGTTAAGTGAAAATATTGATCATCCAAAAACGCTATTTCAGAAGACTGCCCTTCCATGTAACGTCCATTTATCATTAAATTAATTTTACACGTTAGCTTAAAATGTTAATTTCTAAGACAACGCCTTTTCTTTTACCATGCTTAAATTATGAATCTTGTAATGCACAGATATAATTGGTAATGTATGAGAAATTTCAAAGGTCTTCGACAACTACTTAAAGAGAAACAGGCATTTAAAAAAGTAACAATTAACATACCTGACAAAAACTCAGGACGAAACTGCCTCAGTATGTATAAGTGATGTGTATTAAATGTTCCATAACTTTCGTCACACAAAGCATTTATTTTACTATCAATCGAACGGTATTGAAACTCTCTTTCATTTGGTACCAAACATCAACACTCACAACGAGCACACAATGGTTAAAACGCGTTAGTGACAGAACTTATTAAATGACCCTCGTATATTTGCTAAAAGTAAATGTTCTTTACTGCCATTCTGGGAGTGGCCACCTTCAGTGAAATATGAAATATGAGAGGCTGAAAGCATCGCAATACTCCCAATTTGCTGGTCATTTTTCAGTGTCTCTAAGATATTTCTTTCAAAAAATGATGGAGACCTATGAGAAATGCAATAGTGGTGTATGACCTTATGCATAACGGAGAGTTTATTATCAATAGATTGCATCGAGCACAGCATTGTATGTTGCATTCTTTGTTTAGTGCGTTATATATAATATGTATTATACTGGAACAGCATCGAATGTGAGCGATAACCTCATTCATCTTAAACTATCACAACACATTGCAAACGAGTATGACCTAATGCATAACGGAGAGTTTATTATCAATAGATTGCATCGAGCACAGCATTGTATGTTGCATTCTTTGTTTAGTGCGTTATATATAATATTTATTATACTGGAACAGCATCGAATGTGAGCGATTACCTCATTCATCTTAAACTATCACAACACATTGCAAACGAGAGCTGTTAATACAGAAAATAATGTGGGTGCATTTCCCCTGCTTTTTCTGTATTTAAGCGCAATTTTGGCGAAATATATTGGATAAATGAGCCTGTTAGAAATATTATTTTCAACTACAACAAAATAGTTTCTGACCTTGATATAGTACATAATACTCCTAAGGAATGTGAATGCAACACATCAAAATTTTGCTATGCTCCAGCAGGTCATGTTATCACTGGTAATTTTGATATTATTGATAAACGTATTCGGCATTTGTTTTCGAAAGGTCCTAAATATAGATTACCTTCAACTATTGATTTTAATGCCTGTCGTGCCCAGATCGCCCACTCCATTGAAGATTTTAGTATCAAATGGTGTCGTAGAGAACATGCGGACCCAAACTCACTTTCGACTTGGAAAAAGTCAATTCTGAAAATTATAGATACACGTATTAACTTTTATAATGCTAACCCCTCTTTACTTCCTCCGAGACCTAGGTTTTCCTTTCGTAATTTAAAATCGGGAATTCAGGAATTTCATAATAAATTTGTTTTAGTTCCTGCAGATAAGGCAGCTAATAATGTAATTATTGTTTGACGCCTACATTACGTCAATGTTTTATCACTGGATCTCGGCAGCACCAATTCGTATACTCCAGTTAATTCTACCGAGGATGATGTTGTTTCCGCACATATCACTCGGCGCACTACTTTCAAGGCTGGTATAAACGATAAGCAAAATAAACTGCCTACTATGTACTGGATTCCTAAATTACATAAAAACCCATATAAGGCTCGCTTTATTTCGAATTCTAGTGCCTGCACCACAACAAACATCTCCAAACTTTTAACTTCTTGTCTTACTGCCGTTAAAGATCACGTTAAACTATATTGTGATAAAACTTATGAAAACTCTGGGATTAATTTATTTTGGTCTATAAAAAATTCAGGAGACGTTCTTGATAAAATGTTCAAGAAAGGTCAAGTTTCATCAATAAGCTCTTATGACTTCTCTACATTATATACAACCTTACAACATCACCTTATTAAAGACAAGCTAATTTCTCTTATTCAAAAAACATTTGCTAGAGAAAATACTACATTTTTGGCATGTAATAATTTAAAAGCGTTTTTTACTAACGGCAGTTTTGACAATTATACTATGTGGACTTGCTATGAAGTTTGTGAAGCACTCATCTTCCTATTAGATAATATTTTCATCAGGTATGGAACCACCGTTTATAGACAAATTGTTGGTATCCCTATGGGTACGAACTGTGCACCACTTGTCGCAGATTTGTTCTTATTTTGCTATGAAAGGGATTTCATGTTGAGTCTTTCACCAGATGCCCAGGCAGATGTTATTGAAGCCTTTAATGATACCTCTCGGTATCTGGATGACATATTGAACATTGACAACCCTTTCTTTCCAACTATTGTTAATTATATTTATCATAAAGAACTTCAGCTTAACAAAGCTAATATATCTGATAATAACGCTTCTTTTCTTGATTTAGATCTCTCGATTGAAAATGGTAAAATAATTAGCAAAATCTATGACAAGAGAGATGATTTTAATTTTGACATTGTAAATTATCCCCACTTGGATGGGGATGTTCCCCGAGCAACTTTTTATGGGGTATATGTGTCTCAACTTATTCGTTTTTCTAGAGCTTGTACTCGAGTTGAGGACTTTAATATTCGTAATCTTTGTATAACAAAAAGTTACTCAATCAGGGTTACCGTTACCATAAACTTCGTAAAACATTTGCAAAAGGTTATTATCGTAACCCTGATCTTCTTTCCAAATATAAAAGTAATTTAAGGACTCTTCTGCGACAAGGACTATCACAACCTGACTTCTATGGTGATGTGATTTATAAACTTCGTAAGATTCATGATCACTTTCATACTATCTTTGTTAAACTTGTTAAAAAGTTTATCAAAAGAGGTTATGACCCTATCATTTTGCAAAGTACTGCATGCTTGGTGGTGGACCCTTTTACAGTTCGCCACTATGCTTTCCTCTTTAATTGTTCGATGACCGGACAGGCTGTGGACCCTGTGATGACGCCTACCTAAAGCCCATTGGGACGGTGGCGTTTGATGTTTGTCCATGATCTTTCTTGTCGTGCCCTTAATGGTTTATTCTCTTACTGCTCTGGCTTCTGCAAAGTCATTGAGTACCTTCCTTGTGACTTTCTAGGCTATTGTTTTTTTGTATTATATTTACACGAGCATATTTGTGTTTTACTTATATTGCCTATTGATGCTGCCTTGTTGGTTAGAGATTAGATTATGGCGGGGATTTCTTTATTTACACTGTCCTGTTTTAATGGGATGACAGTAGGGTAAGTGTGAGGTTTGGTGCACCCTAGAACCGGTTTAAACCCCCAGTGGCCTACTTTGCCACTGACCGTTCCAAGGCGGTAGCCCTATTGTCAACCCTTTTTGTGTTTGTGATGTCGTTTGCATTTATTATTGCTTTTGCCTTCTTGTTTGTCTGTTTGCGTGTTTGTTTCTGTGTTTTGTGGTTTACTGTCCTCCTTGAATGCTACTTTCCCTGTCCGATCTTTTTATATTTCTTTACAGAATTTGTCAACGTAACTTTTGAGCAGCCCTCGTAGTTAAATCAACGTAACAATTTGAAGACAGTGAAAATTCATACAAAAATAGCACATTCACACAGCAGCTGTTAACTATCACTGTCTGATAAAAATATGATATGTAAGTAAAGCAGCAATGTGACTTGCCTCAATACACACATTCAGAAAACAATACATTCATGAGAATTCTAAATTATTTAGTAAATCTATTACACTGACAAATATATAAACATTCCATTGAATCTCACTAAAATCAGTAAATCTATCAAGTAATAATGCTGAAGAAATTATTTCATCCTCAAACACCGGTAATTTTGACATAAGTGTACGCTTGTTGTGACGTGGGAGCTTACACGAGCAAGTGGATGGCACGGAAGTCTTGAAAATGGAACACATGGGTTTAATTTTGCGCCACAGAGTTTACTGGGTGTATTCTTGGGAAAGATACGTTTGCATTCACAAAATGAGTCATCCGGGGACGTGTAACGGACTCTATCTTCTGAACACGCTGTAGACCATAGACATATATTATCAAGTAAAAGTAGGACATGCTCATGTATTTCTATTTCTATCTTTCCACTCTTTCTGTGACCTATACTACGTTGGGGAGCCGTTAAACAGCATTTGGTTGATGCGTGACTCTGATAGCATAAATCAAATACATTATGTACTGTTTTACTGTTGAGTAACACTTCTTAATTTTCGTCTTGCGTGCGTGCGTGAGTGTTTCAAGCGATAACTCAGAAATAATAAAACCTACACCCGTGAAACTTATACACTACCCTTTGGAAGAGATGGAAACCTGTTGCTTTTAAAGTTAGTACGTCAAAGGTACTTCTTAGGTCAAGGTCACCGTGCCTTTATTAGAACATACACTTTTCATAAAATAGCTTCACTAGTATAAGACCTACACTCCTGAAAACTTCACAGGTGCATTGATCTTGGTGGGAGGAGCAAACCTAGTTGCTTTGAGGGGTCAGTAGTTTGTTCATCATATACATTAATATTGATGCCTCTACCTGATCAAAACAAACTATCCGAGTCATCTAGTTCCTCAGACTAGTTAATTAACCATAATTAAACCGTATGGAACAAGGTCCTATTTTAGTGCATGTGTACGAGTACTTTGAATATAAAACTGAAACACATTATGTTTGCATTCTTATTTGTATGTGGTCCATACTTCTTCAAGACGGAACCAATTCCCTTTACTGTGTTATATTAAAATATCGTAGATATAGGTAAAGTCTCCTTAATTAGTTTAATTCAATTTGAATAGGCACCGTCCCGTGTCATTGTGATTGTAAGGACCAGTCACAATTTATGGGGATACCTGCAGAGTCCTGACTAAAATACTGCCACATGCTCTACAACGTTACGCAACACACCCTCAACTTGGCCATAGCGGTTCATTCTGTACCCTTTACACGTTCGTTTTAATGACCAGGGAATCGACTGAAAAACAAATGTGCATATGCACCTGACCGATAACATATTCGTCCTTTAAAGTATGGTTGGTACAAGTAATTATAAAAGCCGCACATAAATTAAAATTTTAGCATTCGAGGACCAGAGTCAACCAAAAACATTCATAGAAACAAACAATAATTACAACGATGAGTAAAATGCAAGAAATGATATCACAAACATTAAAGGTTGGCAATAGGGCTACCATCTTGGAATGTAAGAAAAATGCCACTCGGGGATTTAACCAGGTGTCAGCGTGCACGACACCTCACTCTTACCATATTGCCATCCCAATAAAATAGAACAGTGTAAATAAAAGAAGTCCCCGACATTGGCAAAAAGGGCCGCTTGGGGTTTTACAATTTTCTATGGTGCACCTTACTCTTAATATTGCAGTACTGTGTCGTGTTCATTACCAACTGATAACGATATTATTACTATAGACTAATTTGCACGTGCAAGTTGTTATTACATTTGCGTTTTTTTATATTTTTACATGTGTGATATTTTTTTAACATTTGTCACAACATATTTTACATATGTAACCAATGATACATATGTCGTATACTTTTACATACATGACGTTTTTAACATTTGTCACCATGTTTAGATATGTAACATGTTTTTACGTTTGAGGTTCCTGCAAACAGTTTTTTCAGTAAACTTCAAGAAACGAAACTCTGTGGTTTTATATCAGTAGTGGATCATATACGTTGGATGTTGTTAGTTCTCGAATAGGTCGTTCATTCAATTATCAGGCCGGGTTAAATTTAAATAAGTGGTACTGGTAGCTCCATTGCTTGACGCTCAGAATATAAAGGGTTGTACTAAGACTGATCGGTGCGGCGTCAGTATAATGTGACTGTGTGAGGCATCATGGCATGTATATAAGGTGTGGTATTATAGTGTGGCAGCGAACCAATGTCCTCTATCAAGTATGCGGTTAGATAAGCGCTTTTCAGTCACAGTATTGGTATTATGCAATTGTCATGAAAAGACAAAACTGTTGTTGTTGGAGTTCGTCTGCAGGAACTAGAACACTTTCAATACGACTGTTCTGGATTCCGTTTTTAAGGTGAAGAAAATTGTTCGACGACGTTCATGAAAATAGAGAGGAATTTGGCTTGTAAAATTATAGACGTAGGTCGATAATTTCAAAAATTGTTGTTAACCAAGCAGTAAAAATAAATGTAAAAGTCGAACAGGAAATGCCGCTTTCACAGAACACAATACACCCTAAAATACAGAAAAAGACAAACATGAATGGCAAAGTTAATCAGAAATAAAGGCAAATGACGTCACCAAAACAAAAAGAGTTGACAATAGGGCTACCGCCTTGGAACGGTCAGTGACAAAAACTGCCGCTGGGAGTTTAAACCAGGTGTTAAGGTGCACCAAACCTCACACTTACCCTACTGTAAGTCCGTTATATTTGCGTAGTTTTTTTGCGTTTTCACAGCTAAATACAGAAATCTACCAATGAGTCCGCAATTTCATTGTGACTTGCATTAAAATGCCTATCTGACAGAATGCGCTATTACAACTGCATGATCCTCGTTTTCTCAATAATATCAATATTGTCATTTATTACCCGACCGGCAGGTTCGTAAATCAGTGTCTCAATCAGTGAGACTACAGACCTAATAACCAGTCGATATGAAACTGTGAAATTTATCTAAATTACAGGTGGCACAGTGATCATTTCTTTCTTTTTCTAATTATTGTATTTTCCTTACTTTGACATTTTAAGCAAAATAAAGGAGTTTGAAGAAAAGTTTCCCTACGTCAAAGACTTGGTTTTCAAAGGAAAGGTCAAAAATGGTGATAGTCTTTATTTTTAGCTTTTTATGCTATTGCTTATTTTGAAAATAAAAACAAATTAGTACAATCCCCTTTTGCTATTCATTATGAATCTTTAGAATGTCTTCTCGTAAAAAGCAATGCATACTTGAGAGAGGATTTCAAAGAACAATTTAAGGTGCCATATGATATGTTGGTTTCTTTATTGATTCAGATAGAAAGTTTCCAATATGTTTGTTATTAGGTCTGAGATCGTTTTTACGAGGAGAAACTATCCTTTTGGACTTGAAAATAAGATTTCTATTTGATTTCTTCTATTAATAATACATGTGCGTCTCGAAATTCTTCATATAGTGCGAAATCTTGTCAGTCACCCGACCTTGATTTGCCCACAGATTTTTTTATGAAATCGATGCCTTTGGATACATTATTTTCAAATGTAAATGTTATGGTCAGATGGAGCATCACAATGCGGACACGCATATGTTGTGTGCAGCTTTTAAATATAGATAGCACATCATGAAGTGGTCAAGTCCTTTTCACGTTTCTGTAGACAATGAAACAACTTTGCTAAGGAGAAAGTGTCTAATATGACTTTTATACATATCATATAAAAATAGATATAAAAATCGAAAAGGAAAAGTAGCATTCACAAAAGCACGAAAAAAGACAAACACAAATGGCAATGTTAATAAGAAATAAAGGCATATGACATCACAAACACAAAACGGGTTGACAATTCTACGAAAAAGGAACCAAAGCACCCAAACGCAAGGACACCATAGGTCCACACTGTATCACAAACAATAAAAGCAAAATTAAATATAAAATGAAAAAGACAATACACAATAAAAAGAGTGATTTATGACAGGGTTACCGACAATATGTTTTCAACAGCCAATGTTATGCAAATTTGTTTCAATGCAATAGTTAAATGTATGCATTATTTGAATGTTAACAGCACTTTATAACTACATTCATTAGTATTACTTATAACTGTCAGGTTCTACTGCGCCTACCATTAAACGTAAATGCTCTATGTGAATGTATCACTCAGCCATTAAATTGCTCCATTTGAGATCTTGAAACCCGAGTATCTAGAATACTCTAATAGAGGTAATGAAAAGACCATGTGATGCTATCATTCAATATCGAAACAGGTATTTAAGTGTAAAACCATATGCTGTCTGGCGCTGCATAAGTTTATGTTTTGCTGCAAGTCACTGTAATATTATTTCTCATGAAATAATTCAAGAAGCAGATACATCTTAATTAATCATTGTTAAATACCATATGCACAACTTTACCCGCGAGGTTTTCTTAAGACGAAGCACGCCAATAAGCACAGTACGCACTGTCTAGTATTGTCACTTATATAGTGATGTATGTGGCAGTCCTATATGAGATTTACAAAAGACACTCATTTGGATTGGTTCACATGTGTAACGTTAAAGTACATTGGACGACCTCAATGCAACGTGGACAAAAGATACGTCAAAAATATCAAGATGGCGGCCCGCATCATGTTTCGACCGTCGACCATTTTAAAAGCTCTAGACACCATCCTGTGAGGCCTCTATATTCCAATGATATCCATAAGCGGAAGATCATGGGTTCAAAACACACCCTTTGCTAGCCTCCCTATATAATGTTTCACCATTTGGCAAGAAGTCACCTCGGCCCTCAACTTTTCTACAGGGGTACCTCGCTGCTGTCTTGTGACGATTCTAGGCCGATGTTCACTGAAAGAAGGAAAACTGTAGACATAACTTATTAGGTCTTCCTCTGAGCATATGAAGTTTTCTGAAGCTTGATTGGAGTACAATGGAGTACTTTGGAGAAGTTGCTTCACGCTAATAATATATGAAATAACAGCAAATCAAACAAAATGTCCAAATGGGGGAGAACATCCTTTAAATTTCCTTTTCTTGAACATAATTAACACTTCTGAAAATGCATTTATATGTGTCTCGTACATATTGTATGATCCCCTAAATAAACTTCGCAGCGATTTCTATGTGTGCTTTGTAATTCAGATGATTCCAATGTCGTCACAAGTCGAACAGCAAGTACTGGATTCTCGGCTAAAATCATACGAGAATGTATACGTCTTCAATCGTTCCCTTCCGTCTGAACTCTACCTTATCCTAAAAGTCTGGAAATATCTACACAAAAACAGAGGTCCTTAATTTAACATATTAACCCGCTCAATTGCAACAGGAAATGGCGGTTATGTTAGGTACAGTACATGGCGGGTTCTTGGTTACATAGGGTGAAAACAGTACAGTACATGGCGGGTTCTTGGTTACATAGGGTGAAAACAGTACAGTACATGAGGATTTCTTGGATACATAGGGTGAAAACAGTACAGTACATGGCGGGTTCTTGGTTACATAGGGTGAAAACTAGTACAGTACATGGCGGGTTCTTGGTTACATAGGGTGAAAACAGTACAGTACATGGCGGGTTCTTGGTTACATAGGGTGAAAACAGTACAGTACATGGCGGGTTCTTGGTTACATAGGGTGAAAACTAGTACAGTACATGGCGGGTTCTTGGTTACATAGGGTGAAAACAGTACAGTACATGGCGGGTTCTTGGTTACATAGGGTGAAAACAGTACAGTATATGGCGGGTTCTTGGTTACATAGGGTGAAAACAGTACAGTACATGACGTGTTCTTGGTTACCATAAGGTGAAAACAGTACAGTACATGGCGGGTTCTTGGTAACATAGGCATGATAGGGTGAAAACTATAATGAAGAACACTGAGTCAACTGCTAACGGTGGACAACGTCATCATATGATTGAACGATTTTTAAAAGCGACATAAGAGCCCATCAATACATATATGCATATACAATAAGGTATACAAACAAAGATACAAATATCGGACAGGGAAAGCAGCATTCAAGGACGACAGTCAATCACAAAACACAAAAACAAACACGTAAACAGACAAACGAGAAGGCAAAAGTAAAAACACAAACACAAAAGGGTTGACAATAGGGCTACCGCCTTGGATGAGTCAGTGGCAACAAAGGTCACTGTGGGGTTAGGCCTACAAGTCGAAGGAGAAATGCAGCTTTCATAGAACACAGTCAACCAAAAACACTCATCAAAACAAATAAGAATTACAATGATATAACTACTACTCTAATAGAATAATTGTGTCACACACCTGTCGACCCCTAGACTCATGTTAATGATACGTTTCAAACATTGAATGTAACTAAACAGTAACCAATAATCAGAAACTTCTGAAAAGAAAATGAATTGACCGATTGAAATATCGATGGAGTTATACATACAATGTCAAGGCATGTCTCCGCCTTGCATTAGTTGTATTTTTACTGGTTCACTTGGATCAACGAGCCCAGTAGGTGGCTTGAAAGTGAAATATCGCTTACGCCGGTGCTAGGAGGCGTGAGAGGTGTTCACTTCACATTACCTCATATGAAGAGACTCAGTAAAACCGAGTCTTCTACTTTTATCTCTTGCTTGTGTGTGTTGCTTCCAATGGATTCACTTTTCAGTATTTTTGAAGCAGAATACCGCTTAAAGAGGTTCTAGGGGTCGTGAGTCGTGTTATTTTACCTCTCATGAACTGACTCAATAAAACCGAGTATGCTACTTTATTGTCTTGGTTGTGTTTTTGCTTCCAAATGATTCCCTTATCAGCATTTTTTTGAAAAAGTTGCTTAACTTTGAAATTGTGTATTGCATCACATGGCACGCATAGTTTCTTTTAATGAACGTCTATCATTTAATAAACGTCCATTTTCGAACATTTTGAATTGCAAAAACAAATTGGCTTATTGCGGTGGCCATTATTAAATATTGCATTCCGTTGACATTTTTTCTTGATGTGAATTGAATTGGGGTTTTACGGCGTGCCAACGCAAAATGTGTA
>JAWPHD010012733.1:0-73673 GCA_037043455.1 Cyrtodaria siliqua
GATTGTTAAAATGTTACTATTAATAAAAGCTCAAGCAAAAAGCATCCCCCATCCCCCTCCTCCTTCCCTCTTTTTTTATGCCCCCACCATGAATGGTGAGGGGGCATAATTATAGTGTTAGCCAATTCCGTCCGTCCTTCTGTCTTTCCATCCGTCCCGAAAAGTTTGTGTGTCTATCTCCTCCCACACGTTTCAACCGATTGCTTAGAAACTGTACAGGATGCTTACCTATGATGCCTAGATGTGCATATCATTTCGCCGTCAAAATTCACCAAGTATTACCGGAGTAACCGGCCCCTTTTCTTCAAATTTTACATCAAAATATCTTGTGTGTCTATTCACTCTCATACTTTTCAACCGATTGCCAAACTTTACAGGATGCTTACCTATGGTGTTAAGATGTGCATATAGTTTCAACGTCAAAATCGACCCAGTATTAACAGAGTTTTCCGGCAAATTTTCCGTCAAAATATCTTGTGTGTCTATCTCCTCCCACAGTTTTCCTCCGTTTCTTTTTAAACTTTACAGGATGCTTACCTGTCATATCAAACTGTGCATTTCAATTTGGCGTCAAAATCGACCAAGTATTACCAGAGTTATAGCCCCTTTTTCATAAATTTTTACGTTTTACACTGTTTTCAGTGGGGTCATCCGAGTCCCATGGACACATTTCTAGTTTTATTCTCTACTGATAAAGATTATCCTTTGTGCTGTTTCCGTCATCCGTCCGTCCGTCTGGCTATCCGAATACTTTTTTTTTGCGGCGACTACTTCTCTGAAACTACTGGATGGATTTTCATGAAACTTTACAAGAATGTTGCCCATTATGTTCAGTTGATCCTAGCAAAAATTCACGTTGATGTGAAAACAAGTTTGTATCACCTTCTTCTTGAAAACTATAAGTGATATTGATATGGGACTTCTCCTAAAATGATTAGCATGACATGATTTTCATGAAACTTAACAGAAATGTTGCTCTTGATGTCTAGTTGATCCTAGAACAATTTCAGGTCGGCCGGAAATTCAAGATGTTCGCCATGGCTAAAATTAAATTAGCATAAAATGATCAGCATGACATGATGTTGGGCCTTGTTGAAAATTATTTTGATTCAATATTAAACATTGCTGCCAGCGGCCATCTTTGTTTACATAGAGTTATATAGTAAAAACTTGTAGTGACTACTCCTACTTGACAGATTTTCATGAAACTTCACAGGAATGCTGATCTTGCTATCAAAACCTATCAGTGGAGCTTCAAGGTCATTGACCTCTTGTTTATGAAGTTATCTTGGTCATAAAAGAAATTGGGACAAATTCAAAACTATTCAGATAATAATATTCAAACTTAACAGATTCATGGCCGTCAATTTTATTTAGAAATGCTGTATTTTGCTTTGTTAAATCTGTAGATACTTCATCAATCATTAGGGCCCCATTTTATGAAACAACTTATGACAATTTTGATCGTAAGTTATTTTTTCAAATTCTTTACTTTGATTTACAACTCAGAAATGAACGAGATTTCATTTCATTTTGTTGTACATTTGATATTTCTGCACATAATCCACACATAATTGTCTACATTGACTGCTTAGATGGAAAACTGTGAACAGTTTTAAAATTTGAGACTTATCGTAAGATGTTTAATAAAACGGGGCCCTGATCTTTGACGAGCTTGTTCAGAATGTGTTACTATCAATAAATGGTCGGACATGTTGAAAACCAACCATATTTGATCCGACTCACAGGAGGTTTTCACACAATTCTGTGGGGCAAGGAGGATTAGAATACTGTGCGATTCTATCTCACCCCATGACGTATCACATGTATGTTAATTGATTGCCTAATTTATTACTGAATTATGCCCTTTTGTTTGACCACATTGTTTGACTTAGCATTTTCCATATATTGTATAATTTAATGAATTTCATGTGGCTTTCATTCCAGCTGTCACTCATATACCCCAGATCCCAATGAAAGAGTCTGCAATGATGTGAACAGTTATATCATAAAGATGGTTGCAAAATTAAAACTACAATAATTTATTTATCCTTCTCGATATATGAAAAAGATTATGAAGGTTTTCTCCTAATCCACAATTTCTTAAATAATAAATGCCAATATTGTGTATATCTAGGCCAACATAGGCATTGCCAACCTGTTGGCCCTGGCAATGGAAGCAGAGGGTACACCAATACAGGAGGCTAGAGATAAGATATGGATGGTCGACTCTAAAGGTCTCATTGTCAAAAATCGACCAAAAGGAGGGGTAACGGGCCACAAGTTGCAATTCGCTAAAGACTTCAGACCTATTGATACCCTGGAGGAAGTTGTTAAAGAGATTAAGCCCACTGCTTTGATAGGTGAGTGAATTTCAAGAAAAACAAATACAGTTAAAAAACACTTTTAGCTCAACTATTTGAATAATGAAGACGCTTACATTGTACCGGTATCAAAATTGCTTTGTTAAATTTATCTCAAAAGTGTTATCCTATATTCTACTGGATCAATTTTTATAAACTGTCTATACTTGTTTGTAGCATGGTCACTAACATTCCCTTTGTATTTGCACAGTTGTAAATCATTTAATTGAAAATAGCTTCTGTCAGACTGACAGTGTATTTTTGAGAGGTCTTTTCCCATGTCATATCCTTGTTGAATGATGTCAAAAATAAGAAAATCGAAATATTTATCAAGAATCAAAATTAAAGGGAATTTAGGCACACAGCCCAACAATCTTTATTATTGAGAATTCTGAAAAACTTGGAGAAAGGTGAAAGAATTATCAAAATCAGATGATAAACAATTAAGATATGACCATTTTAAGGTTCTAAAACTGCAAAAGCCGCCATTTTGGGAACTATGACATGATATTTCTAAATTACCTTACTGGTATATGGCATATTGATTGATATAATTTATATCAAAGGAAATCACTGCAAATGAATTTAAAATCCTGTAATGGTCATATAATGCAAAGTCCTTTAATGTTCAATGCAAAGTCCTTTAATGGTCATATAATGCAAAGTCCTTTAATGGTCATACATGTATAATGCAAAGTCCTTTAATGGTCATATAATGCAATTAAACTTCAGTATACTTATTGTTCATACTGTTGCTTCTATTTTTATTATCAATCAGTAAATTATCATTTTTGTCTCGCCTTTTCGAAGGAAAAAAGAGACATAGGTGTTGCTTTTCCGGCGGCGGCGGCGCGTCAACATTCAAGTTTTGCGTTTAGGTCATTTTCTCACAAACTGTATGCACTAGACCTTTCAAACTTTGCTTATAGTTGTATCATGGGTGGTACATCGCAACGTGACAAAGCAAATGTGGAAGTGACCTTGACCCGCCAAGCAAAGTGCAGATAACTTGCTAATTTTTAGGTTCAACTTTTGCGTTTAGGTCACTTTTTCACAAACTGTATGCACTAGACCTTTCAAACTTTGCTTATAGTTGTATCTTGGGTGGTACATGGCAACGTGACAAAGCAAATGTGGAAGTGACCTTGACCCTCCAAGCAAGGGCAGATAACCTTATAATTTTTATCTTCAACTTTGTCGTTTCACAAACTGTATGCACTAAGACCTTTATAGTTGTATCTTGAGTGGTACATTGCAACGTGACAAAGCAATTGTGGATGTGACCTTCACCATTCAAGCAAAGGGCAGATAACTTTAATTGTTACATTTACATCACTTTCTCATGAACTAGAATTATGCACTAGAAGTTTTAAATCTAATTTATAGCTTAATCTTTGGAAGAAAACATATTCTATTTTGACATAGTTTTGTCTTCGGTAGTGCATCTTTTTTTTGGATGCCTGGATTTCATCTTTGACCTTGACCTACTTTTTGGAGCTGATGATTTTTAGCTCTACTGGCCAAAGGCCTTCATTTTTCATTTTTACCAGACTGTTAATATCAATGAAAGCTCGCACAAGTACGAAAACCAGCCAGATCGGACCAATAACAGCGGAGTTATGGCCCTTGATTTAGTTAAAAATACTGGCCAAAGGCCAGCAGAGCTTATGGGATGCCGAGTTGTCCGTCGTCGGCGTTAACTTTTGGCTCGTTAAGACGATAGGGCCTTCATTTTTAATCCGATCTTTACCAAACTTTAACAGGTTGTTAATATCAATGAAAGCTCGAATGAATTCGAAAACCAGCCAGATCGGACAAGTAACAGCGGAGTTATGGCCCTTGATTTAGTTAAAAATGCTGTATTGCTTTATTTTGCCTCGTTAAGACGATAGGGCCTTCATTTTTCATCCTATCTTTACCAAACTTTACCACATTGTTAATATCAATAAAAGCTCGGACAAGTTCGAAAACCAGCAATATCGGACTAGTAACAGCAGAGTTATGGTCCTTGATTTAATTAAACATGCTATATTGTTATATTTTGCCTCGTTAAGACGATAAGGCCTTCGTTTTTCATCCTATCTTTACCAAACTTTACCACATTGTTAATATCAATGAAAGCTCGGACAAGTTCGAAAACCAGCCATATCGGACTAGTAACAGCGGAGTTATGGCCCTTGATTTAGTTTAAAATGCTATATTTTGCATCGTTAAGACGATAGAGGCTTCATTGTTCATCCGATCTTTACCAATCTTTATCAGATTGTTAATGTTGTTGAAAGCTGGAACAATTTTGAAAAACAGCCATATCGGACCAGTAACAGGGGAGTTATGGCCCTTGATTTTGTTAAAAATGCTATATTTTGCCTCGTTAACCCATTTCATTCGGGACACCGATCCATCAGTAACTACCCTTTCTATTCGGGATACCGATCTATCGGTATTTTTTTTGTTGAAAACCCGTCTCCCATAGAAACGTGTATGAAACGTCATTACTTTCTGTGCAAGGAAGTGAAACTTTACTAGCGCATGCGCAGTATTTGCGAGTCATTTCCGCGTGTGTTAAAATTGAAAAAGTCTTGAAAAAAGGTAGTTTTTGCTCGTTTTTTCGAAGATTTCTTTTTGATCTGAACAAAATGGCGGAGGCCCAAGAAGCACTAAGCGACGGGAGCGATATAGACGTGGGGAACTTGTCGGATTTCAATGATTCCGACGTAGAAAGTGACGATCCAGTCGAGGAAAACATCGGAGATCGTCAACAACAAAGGAACAGGTATGAATTTCCCGACTATCAGGGATTTTTCGATGATGATTGGGACTCTGATGATTCGGATATCTCGGAATTCGAAGGATTCCAAGGTGGATGGGTTCGGGATGAGTTTCAACGTCGCCAGACACGGCCGTATACAGGTGATGGGGGTGCAACAGATCAGCACCCAGAGGAAGCTTCTCCCCGAGATTATTTTGGGTGTATCTGGGGTGATGACCTATGGGATTATTTGGTTACTGAAACCAACCGATATGCCACCCAGGAAAGGACGAAAAATCCCCCACCCCCGTTCGCACCAGAGTGGTCCCCTGTTGATGTTCCCTGCATGAAGGCATTCCTTGGCTTATGTTTTCTAATGGGGATCATGAGATTGCCCAGCAGAAATGACTACTGGCGGGTGAAGAAGCGTCTTTTACGGACCGCCTTCAACTCGATCATGCCACGTGACCGATTAAATCTAATTTGGCGGTACTTGCACCTATGCAACAATGAAGCACCACCACCAGCTACCCCAGACAAGCTGCAGAAAATACGCTGGTTTATAGACTACCTCAATGTCAAGTTTCCTGAGATGTACACTCCTTATGGTGATGTTACTGTAGATGAGTCCATGGTGAAGTTCAAGGGACGTCTTGCATTTCGTCAATACTTGACAGCAAAACCGATCAAGTGGGGAGTGAAGATTTGGACCCTTGCTGAAAGCACCACTGGCTATCTACATAAATTTCAAATTTACACTGGAAAGGAGGGTAACCAGGAGAAAGGGCTGTCTCACAGGGTAGTTACAGACTTGCTACAACATCTTCAGGATAGAAACATCCGTGTATTTATGGACAACTTCTATACCGGTACGGACCTTTTACTGGAGCTCACGATGCGCAATATCTATGCCTGTGGGACTATTCGTGCCAACCGTAGGGGCCTGCCAGTTGACCTGTTGTCAAAGAATATTCGTCTGGACAAACACGAGTTCCGCATGGCCCAGCACAACGATCAGACATTCTGCATTTGGCAAGACACCAAGCCAGTCCTCATTCTGTCAAATTTCCATGACCCAACCGAACTTGGAATTGTACACCGCCGGTCCGGAAATGCAAGACAAAGAGAGGTGCAAGTACCAAAGATGCTCCAGGACTACCAACACCACATGAAAGGAGTTGATCTTTGTGATCAGATGTTAGGGTACTACATGCTGCACCACAGATCACGGAAATGGTGGAGGCGCATCTTTTTTTACTTCATGATGGCTAGTGCGCACAATTCGTACATTCTTGCCAAGGACACCAACCCAGAAGTTGTACTTAGGGACTGGCCAACATTCCAGGACTTTATTGAGGACTTAGCTGAGGGACTCGTTGGTGACTTCAAAGCTAAACGTGATGCGCCAAATCACAATGAAGCACGCCCAGCGAGACGTCACGACATAAAGAAAATGTACCAGAAGGCAAAAGTGTGCGCTGAATGCAAGGTCACTGTAGCTCGCGGAGTGAGAGCAGGTACATCACAGTTTGGTTGTGAGCAGTGCAGTGTACCTGTGCATCAGGGTTGTGTAGCTCAACACATAGCCAGAGCCAACCACTTGTAAATAATGAAAAGTGTACAAAATTAGACAAAATATTACAAAAAAAACACATAAACACACAAAAAAAACATACAAACATACAAAATATAACTTTAAAACTGTGTAAATGGATGTAAATAATCTTTATTATGGTGTAAATAAGACAACAGCAACTCTTGGTTACAATTTTGAGTTATTTTTTTGAATGAAAATCAACTTATTTGCTTCAATGAACATTCGGGTAAATCTGTCTCCGAAAAATTAATAAATTTTGAAGTATTCAATGGATATTAAAGCTGATTACACTCCTGGCAAGGGCTTGAAATTCCCTACAATCTACTCACTGGGTTACCAGAGCAAATGTCAATATATCATACAGAAATTTTCAACTGAAAGTGAGGTAGGACATATTTTCATGACCCATTTCGCATGTTTACCTATGTTGTTTTTATTATGCCGTGGTGCGGCGTCCGTCGTCCGTCTGTCCGTCCGTCCGTCCATCCGTTAACTTTTATTTGTAGCGACTACTCCTCTGAAACTACTGGATGGATATTCATAAAACTTTACAGAAATGTTGCCCATGAAGTCTAGTTGATCCTAGCAAAAATTCATGTTGATGTGAAATCCAAGATGGCCGCCAAAGCTAAAAATAGATTTTTTAAATTCAAGTTTGTAGCGACTACTTCTTGAAAACTATAAGTGATATTGATATGGGACTTTTTTTAAAATGATCAGCATGACATGATGTTGGTCCTTGTCGAAAATCGTTTTGATTTGACGTTAAACATGGCTGCCAGCGGCCATCTTTGTTTACATAGAGTTATATAATGAAAACTTGTAGCGACTACTCCTCTGAAACTACTTGACGGATTTTCATGAAACTTCACAGGAATGTTGCTCTTGATGTCTAAATGATCCTAGCAAAATTTCAGGTCGGCCGGAAATTCAAGATGGCCGCCACGACTAAAAATAAATTTTTAAAATACAAGTTTGTAGCGACTACTTCTTGAAAACTATAAGTGATATTGATATGGGACTTTTTCTAAAATGCTCAGCATGACATGATGTTGGTCCTTATCAAAAATCGTTTTGATTCGACGTTAAACGTGGCTGCCAGCGGCCATCTTTGTTTACATAGAGTTATATAGTAAAAGCTTGTAGCGACTACTCCTCTGAAACTTGGCGGATTTTCATGAAACTTTACAGGAATGTTGCTCTTAATGTCTAATTGATCCTAGCAAAATTTCAGGTCGGCAGGAAATTCAAGATGGCCGCCATGGCTAAAAATAGATTTTCAAAATACAAGTTTGTAGCGACTACTTCTTGAAAACTATAAGTGATATTGATATGGGACTTTTTCTAAAATGATCAGCATGACATGATGGTTATCTGAGTCGAACATTATTTTGATTCGACATTAAACATGGCTGCCAGTGGCCATCTTTGTTTACATAGAGTTATATAATGAAAACTTGTAGCGACTACTCCTCTGAAACTACTTGACGGATTTTCATGAAACTTCACAGAACTGTTGCTCTTGATGTCTAATTGATCCTAGCAAAATTTCAGGTCGGCCGGAAATTCAAGATGGCCGCCATGGCTAAAAATAGATTTTCAAAATGCAAGTTTGTAGCGACTACTTCTTGAAAACTATAAGTGATATTGATATGGGACTTTTTCTAAAATGATCAGCATTACATGATGTTGGTCCTTGTCAAAAATCATTTTGATTAGATATTAAACATGGCTGTCAGCGGCCATCTTTGTTTACATAGAATTATATAATGAAAACTTGTATCGACTACTCCTCTGAAACTACTTGACGGATTTTCATGAACTTCACAGAACTGTTGCTCTTGATGTCTAATTGATCCTAGCAAAATATCAGGTCGGCCGGAAATTCAAGATGGCCGCCATGGCTAAAAATAATTTTTCAAAAAACAAGTTTGTAGCGACTACTTCCTGAAATCAAAATCAATCAGTAGAGCTTCAAGGTCATTGACCTGTTTTTTTAATTGCATGAGTTTTTGCATGAATATTGCATGTTAACTTATACCATTGTGTCAGGAATTTCAATACCTACAAAATGATATATAGTTTTGTTATGTGATTTATAAAAATGACCATGTAATCAATATTTTTCCAACATCACTGAAATGTAATCTGCTGCTGCAGCAAAACGCGTGAAAATGTTCAGATATACAGGACCTTTTATCAACCGGGGTTCTAGAATGAAATGGGTTAAGACGATAGGGGCTTCATTGTTCATCCAAACTTTACCAAACTTTATCAGATTGTTAATATCAATGAAAGCTCGGACAAGTCCGAAATCCATTTATATCGGACTAGTAACAGCGGAGTTATGGCCCTTGATGTAGTTCAAAATGCTATATTTTGCCTCGTTAAGACGATAGTCTGTCCGTCTGTCTGTCTGTCCGTCCGTCCGTCCGTCTGTCCATAAACTTTTTTTGTAGCGACTACTTCTCTGAAACTACTGAATGGATTTTCATGAAACTTTACAGAAATGTTGCCCATGAAGTCTAGTTGATCCCAGCAAAAATTCATGTTGATGTGAAATCCAAGATGGCCGCCAGATCTAAAAATAGGTTTTTAAAAAACAAGTTTTTAGCGACTTCTTCATGAAAACTATAAGTGATATTTATATGGGACTTTTTCTAAAATGATCAGCATGACATGATGTTGGTTCTTGTCGAAAATTGTTTTGATTCGACGTTAAAAATGGCTGCCAGCGGCCATCTTTGTTTACATAGAGTTATATAATGAAAACTTGTAGCGACTACTCCTCTGAAACTACTTCACGGATTTTCATGAAACTTCACAGGAATTTTGCTCTTGGTGTCTAATTGATCTTAGCAAAATTTCAGGTCGGCCGGAAATTCTAGATGGCCGCCACGGCTAAAAATAAATTTTCAAAATACAAGTTTGTAGCAACTACTTCTTGAAAACTATAAGTGATATTGATATGGGACTTTTTCTAAAATGATCAGCATGACATGATGTTGGTTCTTGTCAAAAATTGTTTTGATTCAAAGTTAAACATGGCTGCCAGCGGCCATCTTTGTTTACATAGAGTTATATAGTAAAAACTTGTAGCGACTAATCCTTTGAAACTACTTGGCAGATTTTCATGAAACTTTACAGGAATGTTGCTCTTAATGTTTAATTGATCCTAGCAAAATTTCAGATAGGCCAGAAATTCAAGATGGCCGCCACAGCTAAAATTAGATTTTTAAAAAAGAAGTTTGTAGCGACTACGTCTTGAAAACTATAAGTGATATTGATATGGGACTTTTTGTAAAATGATCAGCATGACATGATGGTTATCAGAGTCAAACATTATTTTGATTCGACGTTAAACATGGCTGTCAGCGGCCATCTTTGTTTACATAGAGTTATATAATGAAAACTTGTAGCGACTATTCCTGTGAAACTACTTGACGGATTTTCATGAAACTTCACAGGAATGTTGCTCTTGATGTCTAATTAATCCTAGCAAAATTTCAGGTTGGCCGGAAATTCAAGATGGCCGCCACGGCTAAAAATAATTTTTCAAAAAATAAGTCTGTAGCGACTACGTCCTGAAATCAAAATCAGTCAGTAGAGCTTCAAGGTCATTCACCTCTTGTTTATTGTAGAAGTGCGTGCAGTTGAGTTTTGCATCTTGTATTATGCCTAGGTGTGTAGTAGAGGTTACAACTGAACTTTATCTCTACCTAGAAACCAGTTGAAGTCAAATTTTGCTTTAAAGTGTATTCGTTTGTACATTATAAGAATTTGACTTTTTTCAGGGTTGAATCTGAAGTGCCACTTGCAACTGTATTCGTATACAATGTCCAGCATTGACTGGAGAGCTGTAGGGCTAAATGCCATACACACAATGTCGTCTTCTAGTGTCAGATTTTCCGCAATTTATTGAACCGATTTTGGCTCCAAAACCCGACTTTTCAAGGTCATTTAATAGGTCGTTTATGAATAAAATAAAGTACAAACTCAATATTACGCCACCCTATCTGGTGCCTTGTTTGATATTGAGCACATTTGACTTTTGATGGTTGATGAAGAGGATTCCAGATATATCTCTGTAAGCATGAATCAATGTGAGCAATAATTTACCTCTTATTCCCTCTGGTAAACAGGCCGTTATGCCAGACCGTGTCATAGGTGGCCATAACGTCTAAAAATGCAGAGAAAACTTTGTTCTGCAGTTCGATGTTATATAATACGCATTCCTGAAATGAGAATTATGCTGTTATACAGCTCAGTCCTTTTTGGCAAGCATGCTGTTGGGGATTTGGGAATGTAATATTTGCCTTTTTGAAAAAATGTCTCTATTTTCTCTAGTACACACTTTTCGAATCAATTATTGAGTATGGAGAGAAGCGATACGGGCCTGTAGTTTTTAGGGTCGGTCTTGTCTTTGCATTTGCCCTTGAATATTGATCTTTACCAAATTTTACCAGATTGTTAATGAAATTTTTTAATTTTTAATTTTAATTTTTTTTTTATTATCTCTACTGGCCGAGTTCGAAAACCAGCCAGATCGGACCACCAATGGCGGAATTATGGCTCTTGATTTAGTTAAAAATGCTATATTTTGATTCTTTAAGACGATAGTCACTCGCTTCATTGATGTTATAAGAGCCATATTAGCCAGTAGAGCGTCCACAGGCCCAAGAGGGCCTCTTGTTTATCCGATCTTTACTAAACTTTACCAGATTGTTAATGTCAATGATAGCTAGGACAAGCTCGAAAACCAGCCAGATCGGACTAAGTAACAGCGGAGTTGTTGATTTAGTTAAAAATGCTATATTTTGCCTCATTAAGATGATAGGGCCTTCATTTTTCATCCGATCTTTACCAATATTTTGCCTTGTTAAGGTGATAAGGCATTCATTTTTATCTGATCTTTACCAAACTTCACCAATTTTTTTTATCTTTTTTATTTTTATTTTTTTATTATCTCTACTGGCCAAGTTCGAAAACCAGCCAGATCGGACTAGTAACGGTGGAGTTATGGCTCTTGATTTAGTTAAAAACGCTATATTTTGCCTCTTTAAGACGATAGTCACTCACTTCATTGATGTTATAAGAGCCATATTAGCAAGTAGAGCGTACACAGGCCCTCTTGGGCCTCTTGTTTTCTACTTCAAAGCATTATATAATTGCAATTATATAGAGGATATTTGTTTGTTTTGAGTGAATAGAGGATTTATTTTCATCGAGAAGTGAGAAAACTTATATTTTCATGAGTGCTTTAGCACGAGTGAAAATATTTCAGATTTCTCACTTCGAGATTAAAATAAATCCTATATTCACGACAAACCAACAAATATTGTATTTATTATATACTCACCACCTGGAAATTTATGCGGAAAAAATATAATACGCCAAAACAATGACGTAAACAACGTCAACAGTTGTATGACGCCATTTTGAGCGAAAATATTATATTTTTACATGTGAAATATAAACAATGAAAATATAAGGTTTTATTTTAATCATAAAATCCACTATTTCACTGGAAAGTATATAATAAATAATTAAACTATTTAAAAAATCATAATTTCACATTTATGTCACTTTAATAAGGTGAATATAAAGAGAAAATATGTTATATTAAATTTAACTTGTAAACAATAATTATTAATCATTTGATTATTTAAATTTGATTAAAAAAATAATATGAAGCTTTGAAATGAACACTAATTTACATTTTATATCTTCCATGATGCCTCAGAAATTTGACAATACAGTGGTCTTGAAAAATGGTAATAACTTCATCAAAACTATACATATCCCCTTGAAATTTTCACAATATATATAATGCTGATGAATATTTAATAATAAAACTTACACTTATTTATTTTTTTATTATTTTTAAAAAATAAAATAAAATAATAAAACAAATAAAAAAATAACAATATATTTCTGTTTAGTCTGAATTAAAAAACTTATTGATTAACAATTCAATTATCTACAAGAACTCCTCTTCTCACTTGAAAATCAGGTAACCATTCTAGACTATATGGATCTACATCCTCATACACAATCCAATTGTAACCATCATAATAAGCTGGTTGTCGGTTTCGACCAGGTGTTTGGTTCCCTGGTCCGCATACCTGTCCTCGTCTATGTGCCTGTCCTCATTTGCGGCCTGACCTCTGATTCGCAGCAGCAGGTGCACAAGCCTTTGCTGGCCTGCCTCCCCTTCCTCGTCCAGGAACATGCATTTCAACGGGTTGGATAGGGGCTTAATCTCCATTGTCACTATCACTGTCATTCATTTTCAGTCCATACCATTCGAGTCTGCAAAACAAAAACAAAAAATGTCCTAAATTCCTCTTACAAATCAAAATTATTACATGTATGCACGTACTCCTGTATTTACTACACAAACAACAATAAAAAACAACTAGAACAAATTTGACGGCGCGCCATCACAAATACCCACATTTTCTTCACACAGGCCACCCCCTCCCACCACCACACACACACACATACAGGAGAACAACATATTACTATACACTGTAATCTCTTCATTAAAATGTTTGAGACATAATTAAAAAAAAAAAATTGACACCTTGATACCCTCCCCCCACCACCCACCTCCTCCAACTCCAACCCCTAAGGAAGACGACCTTAGTTTTAAATAATAAATCATTTGACATGCTGTGTATCTCTTTCATAGATGACTATTATACCAACTAATGTGCAAAAGTATGGAAAAATAACACTGTAATTGATTATTAGTGTATTTGATGCCCCTTCCCCCAGGCCCCCACCGATGAAGTAGGAGGAAACAAATGTATACAGTGTAATCCCATCATCATAATGTTTCATTTGAGACATAATTTTTAAAAAAAAAAAGCAGACATCCGAGTTCGAAATAATAAAATCGCTTGATATGTTGTTTATCTTTCATAGACGATTACATACACCAACTTACGTGCACAACTATGGAAAAATGACAGTGTAATTGAATTTTTAGTGTATTTGACCTTTTGACTCCCCCCTGAGGGCCCCTGGGCTCAGAGCCAAAAATAATGTTGCTCTTGCATGTCGTCCCCATATGGTGAAGTCATACCCTAAGTTTGGTTGAATTCCGTTCAGCGGTTTAGGAGGAGATGCGGTAACGGATGGACAGACGGACGGACGAATGGAGGCGATTTTAATATACCCTGTTTTTTTCAAAACTTGGGTATAACAATACACGTCAAATATAAGCATGACAAAGTAGTTTTTGAGTTGAAGTCATTTGATCAAGTCTATTGATCACACACATAGCACAATAGACAGCCATGTATATGCATTAGTACATGTATATAGATGTAGTTTGCTTTTTTTGATTGCTTGTTATAATATTATATAAACATATACATGTATGCATAAATAGTTACGTTTATGTGCACACAGCTAGTACAAACAGCCTTCAAACATCATTCCTGTAAAGTTTCAACTCGTATATTTTAGTACTTACCAAAATTCGAACTGACATTCATATTTAGTGGTGTTCATGAACGTGACAACCTTGAAATCATTTGCAGAACTTGCGATCCTGTAAACGTTGGCCCCTTTTTTGAGGAAGCCATTTTCTGTCTCGAAATCCCTATAACATTTGTCCTTTTATTTACGTTTTTACATACACATATGCCAAAATTCCTTCGATTGAAATTATCTGCTTGCAAACAAAGAACCTCGTTTTGAAATCTCGGGAATTCCCCGTGTCGTCGTTAGAAAACCCGTGTAGCACAAAACGTTTGACGTACCAGGGCGACGTTTGACATACCAGGGCGACCTTTGGCAGTCTGCCTAGCAGTCGCCAAAAGTCGCCATCGACAGCGAAAGAGTTTACATGAACACCAAGTAACCTTTTTTTAAATAAATTTATATTAATAAAAAACCTCATGCCGAGATGCACCCACCCTCCCTGCTTTTTTCCTCAATAATGTCTTCCCCATAGCTTAATTACAGTGAAATTATCTTTAACACATGCACATTTAAGTAGATTACCACTGTACTATACACTTGCCAGAAGACAATCATATTTTGTAGAGCAGATGCAATAGAATTTATTTATATTGTTAAATGCATGAAATATATCTGTTGAGTGTTCGGTATGAATGATTGGTGTATGTGAGAAGGAAAACTGTACATATATGTTAGGGATACAGAATTAAAAAGATTTATAACCAGTACATTGGATACATAACATTGAATTGCTGTAAGGTGTGCGGAGGGATGGTCCTCCCCGACCTTCTGCTCACCACTAGACGGGGGGAAATAAATGGGATATTTTTTGAAGTTGCAAAAAAAAAATGGTAAAAAAGCACCCTGTCTTGTTTGTCATACAATTACGACAATAAAGGAATTGATAGAATTGAACCACGTCGTGGTACGAAAGTGATGCAACATTAGCGTTCCAAACATCGACTAACTGCAACTCAATTAATTCATGATAATAAAAAAAAGCAGAAGAAATATACAAATTTCTGTCACACACAAATAGTTTAAACTGGTTTTATCAAAATAATTATAAACAAAAGAAGTTACCCGCCAAATGCGGGGTGTTAGAAAAAAAATTATGCTCTGTTCTGTTCTCTTCAAAAAGGAGATCAGTGAAATGGAGCGAAATAATTTTTGTTTACAAAACGTCGAGCATTTATAACCATTTACAACATATTTCTTTGATGTCGGCAGGTTTTATTTTGTGTTTATGACGGGGGAAATCTAAAAGATCAGAAATCTCGGACCAATTGGGATTTTGAATTATATATTTAAATGCATAGCAGCGTTTGTTTCATACATAATACACTGTTACCACCTTACAACTGTGTTATATACCATACTGGCATGGGCGCATCTGTCAAAGCGCACGTTTATAGTATCATTTGGTTTATGTTTTTGTTTTTAAACATTTGTTTCTGAAATTTATGTGTTTGTTTTTGTAACTTTGTGTATGTGTCTGAAGAAGGCGATAAAAAGCCAAAAGCGCTCGATATAAAATTGTTGGTTTAAGCAATCTTTGGTTGATAATTTGTCTCATATTTACCTTTTTAAATACCTGTCTTCCCGGAATCCTCCGTGATCCAGTGCTTAATGTTATGGTGCAATATAACCAACAATTAGTATTATGTAAAAACAAATGGCTTGAACTATTCAGATAATTATTAAAGGGAATGTTATTAGAACAAGCTTTATTATTGAGTATTTTGAAAAACTTGGGAAAAAGGGAAAGACCTTTTGAAGGCTGATCTGAAATGGATATGGGAGTGACCATTTTGAAAACTGAGACATCATAGTTCTAAATCAACCATATGTGGCATATTGATATAAAAAAAAAGCATTTAACTACAAATTGAATTAAAAATCCTGATTATATAATGCATTATTACACTTTATTATCATTTTTGTCGAGCCTGTTTATGGATCTCGACTTAGCGATCACAAAATCGTCCAGGTGTATGTCTGTCAGTTCGTTAGTCCGTCAGTTTGTCAGATTTTCATTTCTTAATATCTTCTTAGCTACTTGCAGAAATTTCACCAAACTCCACCATTCTAGAATGTTCAGTATACAATTTCAGGTCACTGTGACATACTTTCAGGGCTGAACAAATAAATTGTTTAGCCACTAGTCCGGGACTAGTCGCCCTGTCAAAAGTGACTAGTCCCAAAAAAATTGTGACTAGTCCCAAAAAATGGACACAAGTCCTGAATTCTTTCGATTTCTCAATATGTTAAAGGGGGTATTTCAGGATTTTTCTGGAAACATCTTAAATCATAAAATTGTTCCAGTTCATGATAAAACACTTATATCAATCAAAATATGATGTTAAAACCATTTTGTTAATGTCTAAACTTTGAAAACACCATATAGCTAGGACGGAATCGGGACGTAAAATGCTGAAATTAACCCTGGCGCGTCACCTAGGTTAGCACGTATTACTATGCAGAATGAATTTCTTTGCAAATAAGGGATAATTTTTAGGCTCATTCATTATGTTTTGGCCATGTAGAATAGAAAATATTAATATTTTTCAATTTTAAGTCGGACACCTAGACCCCCATGAAAATCCTGATGTACTCCCTAACTGCGTCTTGCATACTCAGTACAATTCATGATACACGGTAAAGGAAACAATCTTATTTACTCTTCAGACAATTAATGTATGTTTCAGTGGTATAGCTTGTAGACTGCCATTGGCACGGTGGGGAATCAAAGGCACCATAACGCTATTGTTATGCGTTAAAATTGTCACCGTGCATTTTCCGTTACGGTGCCCAGCGCAGAAATTGTCGTCAAAAGGTGAGTGTGAAATTGTGTTGTTTTTTTATCGAGACGTTTTATGTCCAATTCCCCAAAATCGGGGAATGTCATTCCAGACAAATATGTCCAACCTTTATTTTGGAAGCAAAATAATTGAAAAAATGCCAAAATCTAATCGTGTAGAGCGTTTGGACTTTGCAAGAGTTCATTGTTGATTTGTCAAAATCAGAATTTTGTGACCATTCTTCAACGATCTGCAGGTCTACGCTAATATTTGACCTTCATACAACTGTGTAATGGACAGACGGATGCTCTGGTACAAAAAAATGAATATTATATGCCATATAAAATACTATAAACCTATTTTTTGAAACGTCGTGGTGCCCAGGTCGAGACTATAGTGCCCAGGTCGCGACATGGTGCCCAGTGCAAGTTACTTTAAAAGAAAAAAAACGGTCACATTTATCAAGTACTGGTTTGGCTGTCCAGTTCGCCTTATAGTTATGTCCTATAGAGACTATTTGGTGGATAATTAATGGGAACATGAACAGAGTTCGAAACAAAAAGCAGGGATTGTGGAGGGATGGACTAATTGGATAATTTAGCAGTTTGAAGTTGAATTAAGTTTCCCCACAAACACATTTTAACAAAGGTCAAGTCAATTCAAATATTTATTTAGTGGATACCTGTTTATATTTTATTAAATGTGACCGTTTTTTTCTTTTAAAGTTACTTGCACTGGGCACCATGTCGCGACCTGGGCACCATAATCTCGACCTGGGCACCACGATGTTTAAAAAAATGGGTTTATAACATTTTATATGGCATATAATATTCATTTTTTTGTACCAGAGCATCCGTCTGTCCATTACACAGTTGTATGAAGGTCAAATATTAGCGTAGACCTGCAGATCGTTGAAGAATGGTCACAAAATTCTGATTTTGACAAATCAACAATGAACTCTTGCAAAGTCCAAACGCGCTACACGATTAGATTTTGGCATTTTTTCAGTTATTTTGCTTTCAAAATAAAGGTTGGACATATTTGTCCGGAATGACATTCCCCGATTTTGGGGAATTGGACATAAAACGTCTTGATAAAAAAAAAAAAAAAATTCACACTCACCTTTTGACGACAATTTCTGCGCTGGGCACCGTAACGGAAAATGCACGGTGACAATTTTAACGCATAACAATAGCGTTATGGTGCCTTTGATTCCCCACCGTGATTGGGTGAAACAGTAGCAATAGTAAGAATCACATCTGCATTTTCAAATTTCAATATAGATATTGAGTTTCATATTACAGTTCAGATAATCATTTAATGCAGAGAAAAATGTCATAACTTTATATAGGTAATGGGCTACAGATGAGATTCTTACTTTAACTGTATTACCATTTTACCTATGCAAAAAGTAAATAACATGTGAATCAACATAAACATTTTATTTTTATGTTTTTGTCCACTACACCAGATGATTTTGACTTTTTGATCGGCTGTGTATCAGTCTACATTTTCCCCCTCTTTTTAGCTCTACTGATCAGAGATCAGCAGAGCTTATGCCGTGGTGCGGCGTCCGTCGTCCGTCTGTCCGTAAACCTTTTTTTTGTAGCGACTTCTCCTCTGAAACTACTGAATGGATTTTCATGAAACTTTACAGAAATGTTGCCCATGAAGTCTAGTTGATCCTAGCAAAAATTCATGTTGATGTGAAATCCAAGATGGCCGCCAGATCTAAAAATAGGTTTTTAGCTCTACTGATCAGAGATCAGCAGAGCTTATGCCGTGGTGCGGCGTCCGTCGTCCGTCCGTCTGTCCGTCCGTCTGTCTGTCTGTCCGTAAACTTTTTTTTGTAGCGACTACTCCTCTGAAACTACTGAATAGATTTTCATGAAACTTTACAGAAATGTTGCCCATGAAGTCTAGTTGATCCTAGCAAAAATTCATGTAGATGTGAAATCCAAGATGGCCGCCAAATCTAAAAATAGGTTTTTAAAAAACAAGTTTGTAGCGACTACTTCTTGAAAACTCTAAGGGATATTGCTATGGGACTTTTTCTAAAATGATCAGCATGACATGATGTTGGTCCTTGTTGAAAATCGTTTTTATTCGACGTTAAACATGGCTGCCAGCGGCCATCTTTGTTTACATAGAGTTATATAATGAAAACTTGTAGCGACTACTCCTCTGAAACTACTTGACGGATTTTCATGAAACTTCACAGGAATGTTGCTCTTGATGTCTAATTGATCCTAGCAAAATTTCAGGTCGGCCGGAAATTCAAGATGGCCGCCACAGCTAAAAATAGATTTTTAAAAAATAAGTTTGTAGCGACTACTTCTTAAAAACTATAAGAGATATTGATATGGGACTTTTTCTAAAATGATCAGCATGACATGATGTTGGTCCTTGTCGAAAATCGTTTTGATTCGACGTTAAACATGGCTGCCAGCGGCCATCTTTGTTTACATAGAGTTATATAATGAAAACTTGTAGCGACTACTATTCTGAAACTACTTGACGGATTTTCATGAAACTTCACAGGAATGTTGCTCTTAATGTCTAATTGATCCTAGCAAAATTTCAGGTCGGCCGGAAATTAAAGATGGCCGCAACGGCTAAAAATAGATTTTTAAAAAATAAGTTTGTAGCGACTACTTCTTGAAAACTATAAGAGATATTGATATGGGACTTTTTCTAAAATGATCAGCATGACATGATGGTTATCTGAGTCGAACATTATTTTGATTCGACGTTAAACCTGGCTGCCAGTGGCCATCTTTGTTTACATAGAGTTATATAATGAAACTTGTAGCGACTACTCCTCTGAAACTACTTGACGGATTTTCATGAAACTTAACACGAATGTTGCTCTTGATGTCTAATTGATCTTAGCAAAATTTCAGGTCGGCCGGAAATTAAAGATGGCCGCCATGGCTAAAAATAGATTTTTAAAAATAAGTTTGTAGCGACTACTTCTTGAAAAATATAAGAGATATTGATATGGGACTTTTTTTTAAAATGATCAGCATGACATGATGGTTATCTGAGTCGAACATTATTTTGATTCGACGTTAAACCTGGCTGCCAGTGGCCATCTTTGTTTACATAGAGTTATATAATGAAACTTGTAGCGACTACTCCTCTGAAACTACTTGACGGATTTTCATGAAACTTCACACGAATGTTGCTCTTGATGTCTTATTGATCCTTGCAAAATTTCAGGTCGGCCGGAAATTCAAGATGGCCGCCATGGCTAAAAATAGATTTTCAAAATACAAGTTTGTAGCGACTACTTCTTGAAAACTATAAGTGATATTGATATGGGACATTTTCTAAAATGATCAGCATGACATGATGGTTATTCAAGTCGAACATTATTTTGATTCGACGTTAAACATGGCTGCCAGTGGCCATGTTTGTTTACATAGAGTTATATAATGATAACTTGTAGCGACTACTCCTCTGAAACTACTTGACGGATTTTCATGAAACTTAACAGGAATGTTGCTCTTGATGTCTAATTGATCTTAGCAAAATTTCAGGTCAGCCGGAAATTAAAGATGGCCGCCATGGCTAAAAATAGATTTTTTAAAAATAAGTTTGTAGCGACTACTTCTTGAAAAATATAAGAGATATTGATATGGGACTTTTTTTTAAAATGATCAGCATGACATGATGGTTATCCGAGTCGAACATTATTTTGATTCAATGTTAAACATGGCTGTCAGTGGCCATCTTTGTTTACATAGAGTTATATAATGAAAACTTGTAGCGACTACTCCTCTGAAACTACTTGACGGATTTTCATGAAACTTCACAGGAATGTTGCTCTTGATGTCTAATTGATCCTAGCAGGTCGGCCGGGAATTCAAGATGGCCACCACGGCTAAAAATAGATTTTCAAAAAACCAGTTTGTAGCGACTACTTCCTGAAATCAAAATCAATCAGTAGAGCTTCAAGGTCATTGACCTCTTGTTAAAAAACAAGTTTGTAGCGACTTCTTCATGAAAACTATAAGTGATATTGATATGGGACTTTTTCTAAAATGATCAGCATGACATGATGTTGGTCCTTGTCGAAAATCGTTTTGATTCGACGTTAAACATGGCTGCCAGCGGCCATCTTTGTTTACATAGAGTTATATAATGAAAACTTGTAGCAACTACTCATCTGAAACTACTTGACGGATTTTCATGAAACTTCACAGGATTGTTGCTCTTGATGTCTAATTGATCCTAGCAAAATTTCAGGTCGGCCGGAAATTCAAGATGGCCGCCACGGCTAAAAATACAAGTTTGTAGCGACTACTTCTTGAAAACTATAAGTGATATTGATATGGGACTTTTTCTAAAATGATCAGCATGACATGATGTTGGTCCTTGTCAAAAATCGTTTTGATTCAACGTTAAACATGGCTGCCAGAGGCCATCTTTGTTTACATACAGTTATATAGTAAAAACTTGTAGCGACTACTCCTTTGAAACTACTTGACAGATTTTCATGAAACTTTACAGGAATATTGCTCTTAATGTCTAATTGATCCTAGCAAAATTTCCGATTGGCCAGAAATTCAAGATGGCCGCCACAGCTAAAAATAGATTTTTAAAAAAGAAGTTTGTAGCGACTACATCTTGAAACTATAAGTGATATTGATATGGGACTTTTTGTAAAATGATCAGCATGACATGATGGTTATAAGAGCCAAACATTATTTTGATTCGACGTTAAACATGGCTGCCAGTGGCCATCTTTGTTTACATAGAGTTATATAATGAAAATTTGTAGTGACTACTCCTCTGAAACTACGTGACGGATTTTCATGAAACTTCACAGGAATGTTGCTCTTGATGTCTAATTGATCCTAGCAAAATTTCAGGTCGCCCGGAAATTCAAGATGTCTGCCATGGCTAAAAATAGATTTTCAAAATACAAGTTTGTAGCGACTACTACTTGAAAACTATAAGTGATATTGATATTGGACTTTTTGTAAAATGATCAGCATGACATGATGTTGGTCCTTGTCAAAAATTGTTTTGATTCAACGTTAAACATGGCTGCCAGCAGCCATCTTTGTTTACATAGAGTTATATAGTAAAAACTTGTAGCGACTAATCCTTTGAAACTACTTGGCAGATTTTCATGAAACTTTACAGGAATTTTGCTCTTAATGTTTAATTGATCCTAGCAAAATTTCAGATCGGCCAGAAATTCAAGATGGCCACCACAGCTAAAATTAGATTTTTTAAAAAAGAAGCTTGTAGCGACTACATCTTGAAAACTATAAGTGATATTGATATGGGACTTTTTGTAAAATGATCAGCATGACATGATGGTTATCAGAGTCAAACATTATTTTGATTCGACGTTAAACATGGCTGTCAGCGGCCATCTTTGTTTACATAGAGTTATATAATGAAAACTTGTAGCGACTATTCCTTTGAAACTACTTGACGGATTTTCATGAAACTTCACAGGAATGTTGCTCTTGATGTCTAATTGATCCTAGCAAAATTTCAGGTCGGCCGGAAATTCAAGATGGCAGCCACGGCTAAAAACAATTTTTCAAAAAACAAGTGTGTAGCGACTACTTCCTGAAATCAAAATCAATCAGTAGAGCTTCAAGGTCATTGACCTCTTGTTATTTTTACTTTCATTTTCGCTTTCACTCCGAATATTTTCCTTATTTTTAATACTGAAAAAGTTCAACAAACTCATTTTTGAAATGTAAACATTAGCATTGATTAGCACTGCCGAATACTGATTATGTATATCAGTTTGTCTTGTTTTTATTTCATTTTTTTGACAACTCAATTCTTCGAACGTAATTCAGTAATTAGTACACTTACTATACACAAACCGTTACCCCACCCGCCTTTCATGTCTACAATTACACTCAACAATACACTGAGAAACAATAAAAAAATCACACCTACTTTTCATATTAAACATGCTTCCATTATCTAACGTCCTTAGTTTCTTTACTCATCGATAGATTGCCGACAAATCGGCCTGATAGCTAATTAATCAACGTGTTAGTGTTATTGTTTCAGTGTATCGCCATTTTCAGCTCTCCACGTGACGAACAGGTAATCACGTGACGAACATGTGATTTACCTGTAGTAGTCGTTTCATTGGCTAGCCGGTCTGGATTAAAATAGCGGGTCAATTGATTGGATAATGTCGACAATGCCGACTGTCAATTAAAGTAATTTGGAGGCGGGACTTCCGGCATGGTTGATTGTTGATAAAATTGCCTGGGGTAATCGCTGATCGCCACTGTGGATGCTAATTGCATCACATAAGCGAGTGCAATTAAAGGATTGCGTTGAGAAGTGTGCTGGGGTTGTTTTATGACAGGTGGCCGACATTGTTAATTGGACAAATCTGGGACTGAAATCTTTCAAACAGTGACATGCCCAACTTTCTCTTTTTTTTAAAATTGGACTAGTCCGGGACTGAAATCTTTGAAAAGGTGACACGCCCGACTTTGGTTTTGGACTAGTCCTGGGCGTCGGGCTATAGGATTTGTACAGCCCTGACTTTGGATGAAATATAGGTCACGTCCAGTCTCCTTGTTTCTTTCTTGCCTGATTTTAACCAGACTTCATCACAAAGTGCCTTGTATGCATCTTACATCATGTGCAAATTTCAGGTCGGTGTGACCTACTTTTGACAGAATATAGTTCACTTCCGGTCTTGCTAGGACATGTGTATCTTGCTTCTTTCTTGCAGGATGTTCACTAAACTTTACCAGAATGTTACTTATATGCATCTAATATCATTTGCAGAATTTCTGGTCACTGAGAACTACTGTAGACAACATATAGGTCAAGTCAGGTGTCCGTTGCACTAGCATTTTGTCTGTAAATATTTATTTCTCAACTGATTTTCAAAACTAAGGTGTTTTTGTTTACAACTAAAAATGCCTGTTCCAATGATACATAATTTATGTACGTATTTTTAAAATAACTCATATTATTGCTGGAAAATCTTTGGCTGAAACAAGTGCCCTGAACAATGAGTGAATTAAGTTTGTTGAACTTGTTCTATATAGGCAAAAAGTTTTGAATTTAGAGAAAAATGGAATGTTCAGTGCTCATTTATTGGCGTCCTCAGGCCCTAGTTGTCTATCCTTTGAAGAAGGGGGCAAGACATATGTATCACTTTGCTGTGATGGCATCAGCATTCGCGTTGAAGTTGCGTTCAATATTTTCAACAATGCTTACTTAAATTCATTCAAACTTTGCATATGTTTTCAGTATCATCAATGCCACTCAGACACACAGATTCCCTAACTCTGTATTTCATTTAATTTCTTGACAGCAATATAGGTGTATTGCAGACAGGCAGGCTTTTTATGCCCTCACCACCTTCCGCCTGTCCTTCTGTCCCTCCTTCCGTCCCGAAAAGTTTGTGTGTCTATCTCCTCCCATACTTTTCAACCAATTGCTTCAAAACTTTACAGGATGCTAAGAAGTGCATTCGTTTCGGCATGAATATCGACCCAGTATTACTGGAGTTATGTCCCCTTTTTCATCAAATTTTACATCAAAATATCTTGTGTGTCTATTTCCTCCCACAGTTTTCAGCTGATTGCTTCGAAACTTTACGGGATGCTTACCTATGATGTCAAGATAAGCATATAGTCTCGGCGTCAAAATTGACCCAGTATTGTCGGAGTTACGGCCCCTTTTTTGTCAAATTTTACATCAAAATATCTTGTGTGTCTATCTCCTCACACACGTTTCAACTAATTGCTTCGAAACTTTAGAGGATGCTTACCTATGATGTCAAGATATGCATATCGTTTCGGCATCAAAATTGACCCAGTATTACTGGAGTTATGGCCCCTTTTTCATCAAATTTTATGTGGAAATATCTTGTGAGTCTTTCCCCTCCCACACTTTTCAACCAATTGCTTCAAAAAAATTGCAGGAATGATCATTGTTTCAGCGTCAAAATCGACCCAGTATTACTGGAGTTATGGCTCTTTTTTGTCAAATTTTACGTGAAAATATCTTGTTTGTCAATCTCCTCAAACACGTTTCAACCGATTGCTTCAAAACTTTACAGGATGCTTACCTATGATGTCAAGATATGCATACTGTCATCTTTGCCTCATCCAATCCCACTTGTATGGCCGAATACACAGCAGAACAGGCATACATGCTCTTACCTATGATGTCAAGATGTGCATATCGTTTCGGCGTCAAAATCGACCCAGTATTTCCGGAGTTGTGGCCCCTTTTTCGAAAAAAATGTACGTTATACACTGATTGTTTTCAGTGGGGGCATCTGTGTCCCATGGACACATTTCTAGTTTTTTCTGTATTCATGAAATATTTGGGGCCCTGTTGCTATTTTTTTAGCATTTAAAATTTGAGTCCAGTGTGACTGCTGAAAAACAGTGCTTTGTTTCAAACAGATGTATATGTAATATTGATGAAACCAGAGTCAAACTTAAATATATATATTAAAACAAAAGGTGACACTTCAGTTTTACCATGTTTATTTGAATTTATTTCAGGAGCAGCAGCTGTGCCTGGAGCCTTCACAGAAACCATTCTCCGTGACATGGGCAAGTTTACTAAGCGACCCCTCATCTTCGCCTTATCTAATCCCACTAGTATGGCGGAATGCACAGCAGAACAGGCATACACTCTGACTGAAGTAAGATTCTCATGAATGTTAAGATAATGGTCCATTTGTCAAGTGTAGGTTACAGAGTACAGAGTTCATGAATGTATTGGCACTGATATATAAGTGATTGTGGTCTGTAGCTATTAGGTACAGCATACATGTATTGGCACTGGTATTTAAGTGATCGTTGCCTATACCTATTAGGTAAGAGTTCATGAACATATTGGCACTGATATATAAGTGATCGTGGCCGGTAGCTATTTGGTACAACATGAATATATTGGCTCTAATATATAAGTGATCGTGGCCCTGTAGCTATTTTTATTGACCACTAAAAATGCCAGTTCCAATGATATATAATTTATGTAGGTATTGTTAAAATAACTCGTATCATTGCTGAAAACACTTTTTCTGAAACAAGTGCCCCGAACAATAAGTGAATTTAGTTTGTTGAACAAAGTGAATTAAGTCTGAGAAATAACTAAATTTTAAAGATTAAAGTAATCCTGGCCTGTAGATATTAGGTACAGAGTTCATGAATGTATTGGCACTGATATATAAGTGATCCTCGCCTGTAGTTATTAGGTACAGAGTTCATGAATGCATTGGCACTGAAATAAATAAATGATCTGGCCTGTAGCTATTAGGTACATAGTTCATGAATTTATTGGCACTGATATATAAATGATCCTGGCCTGTAGCTATCAGGTACAGAGTTCATGCATGTATTGGCACTGGAATAAATAAGTGATCTGGCCTGTAGCTATCAGGTACAGAGTTCATGACTGTATTGGCAGTGATATATAAGTAGTTCTGGTCTGTATATATCAGGTACAGAGTTCATGACTGTATTGGCAGTGATATATAGAAGTGATCCTGGCCTGTAGCTATCAGGTACAGAGTTCATGAATGTATTGACAGTGATATATAAGTAGTTCTGGTCTGTATATATTAGGTACAGAGTTCATGACTGTATTGACAGTGATATATATAAGTGATCCTGGCCTATAGCTATCAGGTACAGAGTTCATGACTGTATTGGACGTGATTTATAAGTAGTTCTGGTCTGTATATATCAGGTACAGAGTTCATGACTGTATTGGCAGTGATATATAAGTAGTTCTGGTCTGTATATATTAGGTACAGATTTCATGAATGCATTGGCATTTATATATAGCCTAAGTAGTTCTGGTCTGTATATATTAGGTACAGAGTTCATGACTGTATTGACAGTGATATATAAGTGATCCTGGCCTATAGCTATCAGGTACAGAGTTCATGACTGTATTGGCAGTGATATATAAGTAGTTCTGGTCTGTATATATTAGGTACAGATTTCATGAATGCATTGGCATTTATATATAGCCTAAGTAGTTCTGGTCTGTATATATTAGGTACAGAGTTCATGACTGTATTGACAGTGATATATAAGTGATCCTGGCCTATAGCTATCAGGTACAGAGTTCATGACTGTATTGGCAGTGATATATAAGTAGTTCTGGTCTGTATATATTAGGTACAGAGTTCATGACTGTATTGGACGTGATATATAAGTAGTTCTGGTCTGTATATATTAGGTACAGAGTTCATGACTGTATTGACAGTGATATATATAAGTGATCCTGGCCTATAGCTATCAGGTACAGAGTTCATGACTGTATTGGCAGTGATATATAAGTAGTTCTGGTCTGTATATATTAGGTACAGATTTCATGAATGCATTGGCATTTATATATAGCCTAAGTAGTTCTGGTCTGTATGTATTAGGTACAGAGTTCATGACTGTATTGACAGTGATATATAAGTGATCCTGGCCTATAGCTATCAGGTACAGAGTTCATGACTGTATTGGCAGTGATATATAAGTAGTTCTGGTCTGTATATATCAGGTACAGAGTTCATGACTGTATTGGCAGTGATATATAGAAGTGATCCTGGCCTGTAGCTATCAGGTACAGAGTTCATGACTGTATTGGACGTGATATATAAGTAGTTCTGGTCTGTATATATCAGGTACAGAGTTCATGACTGTATTGGCAGTGATATATAGAAGTGATCCTGGCCTGTAGCTATCAGGTACAGAGTTCATGAATGAATTGGCACTGATATATAAGTAGTTCTGGCCTGTAGCTATTAGGTACAGAGTTCATGAATTTATTGGCAGTGATATATGTGTTCCTGGCCTGTAGCTATTAGGTACAGAGTTCATGAATGTATTGGCACTGATATATAAGTGGTATAAGAGGTACAGCTTGAATGTATTGGCCTGCAGCTATTAGGTAAAGAGTTCATGAATGTATTGGCAATGAAATATAATAGCCTGTAGCTATTAGGTACAGATATGGGTTAATCTTGAACAGTGACCTTTCCATAAAGATTTTGTAATGAATAAATTAATTTTATACCGTTATGTCTTCTTTATTTCCCAGGGTCGATGTGTATTTGCCAGTGGAAGCCCCTTCGATCCTGTCACTTTGAACGGACAAACTTTCTACCCAGGTCAGGGCAATAATGCTTACATTTTCCCTGGTGTTGCCTTGGGTGTCATTGCCTTTGGTGTCAGACACATTCCTGAAACCATCTTCTTGAAGGCTGCTCAGGTTTGTAGCATTTATAGTATGTATCACTTACTTTACTGACATCCTGTTGTATCCGACCGTGTGTCTTGACATCGGCAAAATCCTTATATATTCTATGTGCAGTGGCCCTTGGTTTAATGGTTTTTTTGGTATCTGACACTGTTTTGAAGTCCCATTTGACATAATCGTATGCCATTAACACCTAATTAACCGACACACTTAGATCTTGACTTTACCTGTATAAAATATTTTTTTACTGTCAAACTATGTTTTTCAAACATTTCCAACTCGGCTATTCCGAAGATAAGCAAGCGTCACACTAACAATGATTGCCTATAATGTGTACAAAACAATAAATGGGTTACATTATCATTGTCATTATGAATACCCTATTTGTGAACGTAAGTTATGGTTGTGAATAAGATAAATTCTTGATCATTTCATTTCTCACAATGTATGTTTGTTGTTAAATGAATGCATGTGATCAATGTAATGAACTATTGTTGTTTTGGTGTCGCCTTTTTGAAGAAAAATGTGTTACATAGGGATCACTTTGTCGTCCGTCCGTCAGTCCGTCACGAAAACTTAGCGTTGGCTATAACTTTCTCATTTCTTGATATTTCTTCATCAAACTTTCAATATATAATCATCATGACAACGTCAACATGACCGTACTAAAATATAAAGATCAAGATCACACTGGGTTAAATACTCTCTTTTTTCTTCTCGAAAAACTTAACATTGGCTATAACTTCCTCATTTCTTGATATTTCTTCACCAAACATATATACTCGTCATGACAACATCGTATAAAGGTCAAGGACACACTGAAGGTCCTTATATGGAATACATATTTTTTTTTTCTTCACGAAAACAACGTTGGCTATAATTTTCTCATTTCTCGATATTTCTTCATCAAATGTTCAATATTTACTCATCATGACAACATCAACATGACCACACTAAAATATACAGGTCAAGGTCACACTGAAGGTCATTATACGGGTTAAATCCTCACTTTTTTCTTCACAAAAACAACGTTGGCTATAACTTTCTCATTTCTTGATATTTCTTCATCAAACTTTCAATATATACTCATCTTGACAACATCGACATGACCATACTAAAATATAAAGGTCAAGGTCACACTGAAGGTCATTATACAGATTAAATACTCATTTTTTTCTTAAAAGATTCTCTGTACAGTGCACTGCTTAAAATAGCTTCATTTTTTTTAGTAATTTAGCTTATATGATGCTTATGATAATTATGTGATATATACTGTAAGTTTCATGTAAAAAAATTAAGTTCTTTTTTAAACCTTAATATAATGTATATTTTAAACAGTCAATAATATTTTATTTTTAGCTCACCTGAGCTGAAGGCTCACAGGTGAGCTATTGGGATCACTCTTCGTCCATTGTCTGTCCATCGTCGTCGTTAACTTTTGCTTCAAATAACTTCTCAGAAACCACTTGGTCAATTTTGACCAAACTTCACATGGATTATCCTTAGGTCAGTACATACCAAATTTGTTAAAAGTAGGTCAGTGGGACATCTAAGACGGCCGCCTCTCAAGAACCGCATGACAGATTTTGACACTTCTTTTTTAGAAATGATCGCCAAATTTGTTCAAATCAAGTCAAGGCATTAAAAAACGACTGCAGCATATAGAGATTTTGCATGTTTTGCATAGACATATATAGGGAAAAACTTAAAAAATCTTCTAAAAGTACAAGAGCTAGAGGTTATATATTTTGCATTTACCTTCAGCTTATGGTCCTCTACCAAGTTTATTCAAATGGTGACCCTCAGGTCAACTTTGAACCCGCACCAGGTGTCACAGTTTTACATAGACTTATATAGGGAAAAACTTCAAAAACCTTCTTCTCTGAAAATACAAGAGTCAAAGGTTTAATATTATATTTACCATCTGCTTTGATCCTCTACCAAGTTTGTTCTGGTGACCCTGTGGTCCAATTTGGCCCCACCCCAGGGGCCTCATGTTTTATATAAACTTGTATAGGGGAAAACTTAAACATTCTTCTTCTCTATAGCTGCAAGAGCCAGAGGTTTAATATTTTATATTTACCATCAGCTTATGGTGCTCTGCTAAGTTTGTTCAAAGGATGACTGTTCAAATGATGACCCAGGGGTCAAATTTGGCCCCGCTGCAGGGTCACTTGTTTAGGAAAAAACTTCAATAATCGTCTTCTCTCAAACCAAAAGGCAAATCTTCTTTTCTAAAACTACAAGAGCCAGAAGGCTCAATCTGTCGTGGCCTCTTTAGAGCGATACAGGCCCTCATGGGCCTCTTGTTTCATCATGTTAACATGACAGAGGGTACATTTCTTGAGCAGTCTTTACCAAACTTGCACAGATTGTATATGACCATAAGATTTCGGAGAAGTTTGATAATGGGCCAGTACTCAGGTGAGCAATATCGGGCATCATGGCACTCTTGTTTATATAATATATATATATATACTGACGGTCAAGGAAAACGCACCATTAACTCCATATGTTTATGCTGTTGGGTTATTTGCAAATCATTTGGAATAAAACTGCTGAACCAATATTTTTATAATTTTTAGCTCTACTGGCCAAGGGCCAGCAGAGCTTATGGGATGGTGTGTTGTCCGTCGTCCATCGTCTGTCGTCTGTCTGTCTGTCTGTCTGTCGTCCATTAACTTTTCTTCAAACGACTTCTCCTCAGAAACCGCTTGGCTAATTTTGACCAAACTTCACGTGGATGATCCTTAGGTAAATGCTTTTTAGATTTGTTAAAATTAGGTCAGCACTACATCCAAGATGGCTGCCATTACCATATATGGTCGAAACCTTAAAAAATCTTCTCCAGAACCGCTGGACAGATTTCAACAGTTTTTCTTTTAAAATGATCGCCAACGCCTAGACTATCAAGTTTGTTCAAATAAAGTCCCCGGGGTCAAAAATGGCCGTGCCCTGGGGGTCCAAAGTTTGTATATTGAGGTTTTGCATGTTTTTCATATAGACATATAGATAAAAATTAAATTCTCTGAAACCACAAGGCACAGAGCTCTCATGTATTACATGTAGCATTAGCTTATGGTCCTCTACGAAGTTTGTTCAAATGGTGACCCTGGGGTCAAATTTGTCCCCGCCCCGGGGGTCACAGTTTAACATAGACTTATATAGGATTTTTTTTTAAAAAATCTTCTTCTCGGAATCTACAACTGCCAGAGGTTTGATATTTTGCATTTACTATAAGCTTATGGTCCTTTACCAAGTTTGTTCAAATGGTAACCCTCAGGTCACTTTTGGCCCCGCCACAAGGGTCACATGTTTTACATAGCCATGTATAGGGAAAAACTTAAAAAAATCTTCTTCTCTGAAACTGCAAGAGCCAGAGGTATAATATTTTGCATTTGCTATAAGCTTGTGGTCCTCTACCAAGTCTGTTCAAATGGTGACCCAGGGGTCACATTTGGCCCCTCCCCCCGGGGGTCACAGTTTTACATAGGCTTGTATAGGGAAAAACTGAAAAAATCTTCTTCTCTGGAACCACATGCCACAGAGCTCTCATGTATTACATGTAGCATCAGCTTATGGTCCTCTACTAAGTTTGTTCAAATGGTGACCCTGGGGTCAAATTTGTCCCCGCCCCGAGGGTCACAGTTTTACATAGACTTATATAGGATTTATTTTTTTAAAAATCTTCTTCTCGCAAACTACAAGAGTCAGAGGTTTGATATGTTACATTTATTATTAGCTTATGGTCCTTTACCAAGTTTGTTCAAATGGTGACCCTGGGGTCACATTTGGCCCTGCCCAAAGGGTCACATGTTTTACATAGACATGTATAGGGAAAAACTCAAAAAAAAGTCTTCTCTGAAACTGCAAGAGCCAGAGGTTTAATATTTTGCTTTTGCTATAAGCTTATGGTCCTTTACCAATTTTGTTCAAATGGGGACCCTGGGGGTCACATCTGGCCCCGCCCCGGGGGTCACTGTTTTACATAAATGCTTGTATAGGGAAAAACTGAAAAAAAGCTTCTTCTCTGGAACTGCAAGAGCCAGAGGTTTGATATTTTGCATTTGCTATAAGCTTATGGTCCTTTACCAAGTTTGTTCAAATGGTGACCCTCGGGTCATATTTGACCCCGCCCAAAGGGTCACATGTTTAACATAGACATGTATAGGGAATTTTTTTTTTTTAATATTTTCTTTTAATTATTATTTTTTTTTAATATTTATAGATTTTTTTTTTTTGATTTTTTTTAGCTCTATGTTCGACCAGTCGGACCAGTAACAGAGGAGTTCTTGATTTAGTTAAACATGCTATGTTTTGCCTCGTTAATACGGTAGGGCCTTCAATTTTCATCTGATCTTTACCAAACTTTACCAGATTTTTTAGTTATTGCCCTTGATTTAGTTAAAAGGCTGTTTTTTGCCTGAAACTTTCAAAAAAACGTAAATGGCAGTCACTCACTTCATTGATGTTATAAGAGCCATGTTAGCCAGTAGAGCGTCCACAGGCCCTCTTGGGCCTCTTGTTTGTAATAAATTACATATGGTTTTACTGGCATTTTCATTGTTTGACGTCTGACATGCCATTAATGTTTTTGAGAAAATGATTTCTTTGTGCGATGTAACTGAAGAATATGTGCGTTTCATAACACCATTGTGAAATGCACTAAATCCAGATATCCACATAATTTGTTTTTTAAATGTCAACTCGTTGTATGGATTATTTTATTTTTTGTCCAAAATGCCTCATAAGGATTTGTTTTGTGCGTTTTCATTGACCGTGAGTATATATTAAAACATTGTATATCCTGTAATGAATATTTTAAAAATATTGTATGATAATGTACATGCAATAGTTTAATTAAATCGAAGGTTCGAAAACCAGCTAGATTGGACCAGTAACAGCGGAGTTATGGCCCTTGATTTAGTTAAAAATGCTATATTGCTATATTTTGCCTCGTTAAGACGATAGGGCCTTCATTTTTCATCCTATTTTTACCAAACTTTACCACATTGTTAATATCAATGAAAGCTTGGACAAGTCTAAAAACCAGACAGATCTGACCAGTAACAGCGGAGTTATGTACCTTGATTTAAAAAAATGCTATATTTTTCCTCGTTAAGACGATAGGGCCTTCATTTTTCATCCTATCTTTACCAAACTTTACCACATTGTTAATATCAATTAAAGCTCAAACAAGTTCGAAAACCAGCCATATCTGACTAGTAACAGCGGAGTTATGGCCCTTGATTGAGTTAAAAATGCTATATTTTGCATCGTTAAGACGATAGGGGCTTCATTGTTCATCCGATCTTTACCAAACTTTATCAGATTGCTAATGTCGTTGAAAGCTCAAACAAGTTCAAAAACCAGCCATATCGCACCAGTACAGTCGATTCCGTTTAATCGCATATCGGTTAATTGCATATTTTGGTTAATTGCATAAAGTTTTGAAACACAAAACCATTCGTATTCTTTTGCATGTAAAAAACCCGTATAATCGCATAGGTTTTTGTCACATTCCGGATAATTGCATAACGAATATCTGGCTAATTGCATACTGAAAGTCAAATTTACTTGTATTTTGCAACTGTTAATTGATTGACGCAGTCACAGAGATAAGCCCGAGGCAAATTGATTGACAAAAGGTGCTAATTGACTTGCCGAGAATGTTTGCTATTTTGTGCGGTTTCCATAAAGCTTCCACGCCATGACGATCGCTCACCAATTAGCATACACGATTTAATAATAAGTTTGTACGCAATGTAAATCAATGTGTTGTTAATTATTTAATGCTCTCAGTTTGCTAGTGTCGGTAGAGATGCTTATGACATTGAGTAGCTCATCGAGGTTACTTAATAAATGAAAAATAAAATAAGCTTTTGTGTTATTATCATGGCTGTGTAATTCACACTACAAACAACAGCAAAGCGACGCAGGTTGAAAGAAAACAAATACGCATAAATATTGCATAAAATCTATCAAATAACAGTAAATACAAAATGGATATGCACAATAATAATCCTATCAAACATCTTACATAGAATTAACTCGCTTTTATGGAGTTTCTATGTAAGTATTAACAGAACAGTAAAACGAAAGTAGAAACGTGCACCGCTAAATGTACAAAATGTTCAATTTCGGTTATTCGAATACTCCGGTAAAGCGCATATATTTACTTGACAAATGAGCTATGCAAATAACCGAAATCGACTGTAACAGCGGAGTTATGGCCCTTGATTTAGTTAAAAATGCTATATTTGCCTCGTTAAGACAATAGGGGCTTCATTGTTCATCCAATCTTTAACAAACTTTATCAGATTGTTAATTCAATAAAAGCTCGGACAAGTTCGAAAACCATTCGTATCGGACCAGTAACAGTGGAGTTATGGCCCTTGATTTAGTTCAGAATGCTATATTTTGCCTCGTTAAGATGATAGGGCCTTCATTTTTCATCCTATCTTTACCAAACTTTACCACATTGTTAATATCAATGAAAGCTCGGACAAGTTCGAAAACCATATCGGTCTAGTAACAGCGGAGTTATGGCCCTTGATTTAGTTCAAAATGCTATATTTTGCCTCGTTAAGACGATAAAATCTTTCATTTATCATCCGATCTTTACCAAACTTTATCAGATTGTTAATGTCAATGAAAGCTCGGTCAAGTTCGAAAACCAGCCAGGTCGGACCAGTAACAGCAGAGTTATGACCCTTGATTTTGTTAAAAATGCGATAATTTGCCTCGGCGTACGACAGGGCCTTCATTTTGCATCTGATCTTTGCCAATCTTTACCAGATTTTATGACTTTCTTTTTTTCTTTTTTTTTCTTTTATTTTTTATTTTTAGCTCTACTGGCCAAGGGCCAGCAGAGCTTATAGGATGGCGAGTTGTCCGTCTTCCGTCCGTCCGTCGTCCGTCCGTCGTTAACTTTTGTCTCGTTAAGACGATAGGGCCTATATTTTTCATCCAATCTTTACCAAACTATAACAGTGTGTTAATATCAATGAAAGCTCGGACAAGTTCGAAAAGCAGCCAGATCGAACCAGTAACAGCGGAGTTATGGCCCTTGACATAAATATTGCATAAAATCTTATCAAATAACAGTAAATACAAAATGGATATGCACAATAATAATCCTATCAAACATCTTACATAGAATTAACACGTTTGAAAACCATTCGTATCGGACCAGTAACAGTGGAATTATGGCCCTTGATTTAGTTCAGAATGCTATATTTTGCCTCGTTAAGATGATAGGGCCTTCATTTTTCATCCTATCTTTACCAATCTTTACCACATTGTTAATATCAATGAAAGCTCAGTCAAGTTCGAAAACCAGCCATATCGGACTAGTAACAGCGGAGTTATGGCCCTTGATTTAGTTCAAAATGCTATATTTTGCCTCGTTAAGACGATAGCGGCTTCATTGTTCATCTGATCTTTACCAAACTGTATCAGATTGTTAATATCAATGAAAGCTCGGACAAGTTCGAAAACCATCCATATCGGACCAGTAACAGCGGAGTTAATGCCCTTGATTTAGTTCAAAATGCTATAATTTGCCTCTTTAAGACGATAAGGCTTTCATTTATCATCCGATCTTTACCAAACTTTATCAGATTGTTAATGTCAATAAAAGCTCGGTCAAGTTCGAAAACCAGTCAGGTCGGACCAGTAACAGCGGAGTTATGACCCTTGATTTTGTTAAAAATGCGATAATTTGCCTCGGCGTACGATAGGGCCTTCATTTTGCATCTGATCTTTGCCAAACTTTACCAGATTTTATGACTTTCTTTTTTTATTTTTCTTATTTTTTAATTTTTTTTTTAATTTTTAGCTCTACTGTAGGATGGCGAGTTGTCCGTCTTCCGTCCGTCCGTCCGTCGTCCGTCCGTCGTTAACTTTTGTCTCGTTAAGACGATAGGGCCTATATTTTTCATCCAATCTTTACCAAACTTTAACAGTATGTTAATATCAATGAAAGCTCGGACAAGTTCGAAAAGCAGCCAGATCGAACCTGTAACAGCGGAGTTATGGCCCTTGACTTAGTTAAAAATGCTATTTGTTGCCTCCTTAAGACGATAGGGCCTTCATTTTTAATCCGATCTTTACTAAACTTTTCCAGATTGTTAATAGCAATGAAAGCTCAGACAAGTTCGAAAACCAGCCAGATCGAACCAGTAACAGCGGAGTTATGGCCCTTGACTTAGTTAAAAATGCTATATGTTGCCTCGTTAAGACGATAGGGCCTTCATTTTTCATCCGATCGTTACCAAACTGTACCAGATTGTTACTATCAATGAAAGCTTGGACAAGTTCGAAAACCAGCCAGTTCGGACCAGCAACAGCAGAGTTATAGCCCTTGATTTTGTTAATAATTCTTTATTTTGCCTCGTTAAGACGATAGGGCCTTCATTTTTCATCCGATCTTTACCAAACTTTATCATCTTGTTAATATCAATGAAAGCTCGGATAAGTTCAAAAACCAGCCAGATCGGACTGTTAACAGCGGAGTTATGGCCCTTGATTTAGTTCAAAATGCTATATTTTGCCTCGTTAAGACGATAGGGTCTTCATTGTTCATCTGATCTTTACCAAACTGTATCAGATTGTTAATAGCAATGAAAGCTCGAACAAGTTCGAAAACCATCCATATCGGACCAGTAACAGCGGAGTTAATGCCCTTGATTTAGTTCAAAATGCTATAATTTGCCTCTTTAAGACGATAAGGCTTTCATTTATCATCCGATCTTTACCAAACTTTATCAGATTGTTAATGTCAATGAAAGCTCGGTCAAGTTCGAAAACCAGCCAGGTCGGACCAGTAACAGCGGAGTTATGACCCTTGATTTTGTTAAAAATGCTATAATTTGCCTCGGCGTACGATAGGGCCTTCATTTTGCATCTGATCTTTGCCAAACTTTACCAGATTTTATGACTTTCTTTTTTTATTTTTCTTATTTTTTTTTATTTTTTTTTAATTTTTAGCTCTACTGGCCAAGGGCCAGCAGAGCTTATAGGATGGCGAGTTGTCCGTCTTCCGTCCGTCCGTCGTCCGTCCGTCGTTAACTTTTGTCTCGTTAAGACGATAGGGCCTATATTTTTCATCCAATCTTTACCAAACTTTAACAGTATGTTAATATCAATGAAAGCTCGGACAAGTTCGAAAAGCAGCCAGATCGAAACTGTAACAGCGGAGTTATGGCCCTTGACTTAGTTAAAAATGCTATTTGTTGCCTCCTTAAGACGATAGGGCCTTCATTTTTAATCCGATCTTTACTAAACTTTACCAGATTGTTAATAGCAATGAAAGCTCAGACAAGTTCGAAAACCAGCCAGATCGAACCAGTAACAGCGGAGTTATGGCCCTTGACTTAGTTAAAAATCCTATATGTTGCCTCGTTAAGACGATAGGGCCTTCATTTTTCATCCGATCGTTACCAAACTGTACCAGATTGTTACTATCAATGAAAGCTTGGACAAGTTCGAAAACCAGCCAGTTCGGACCAGCAACAGCAGAGTTATAGCCCTTGATTTTGTTAATAATTCTATATTTTGCCTCGTTAAGATGATAGGGCCTTCATTTTTCATCCGATCTTTACCAAACTTTATCATCTTGTTAATATCAATTAAAGCTCGGATAAGTTCAAAAAACAGCCAGATCGGACTAGTAACAGCGGAGTTATGGCCCTTGATTTAGTTCAAAATGCTATATTTTGCCTCGTTAAGACGATAGCGGCTTCATTGTTCATCTGATCTTTACCAAACTGTATCAGATTGTTAATATCAATGAAAGCTCGGACAAGTTCGAAAACCATCCATATTGGACCAGTAACAGCGGAGTTAATGCCCTTGATTTAGTTCAAAATGCTATAATTTGCCTCTTTAAGACGATAAGGCTTTCATTTATCATCCGATCTTTACCAAACTTTATCAGATTGTTAATGTCAATGAAAGCTCGGTCAAGTTCGAAAACCAGCCAGGTCGGACCAGTAACAGCGGAGTTATGACCCTTGATTTTGTTAAAAATGCGATAATTTGCCTCGGCGTACGATAGGGCCTTCATTTTGCATCTGATCTTTGCCAAACTTTACCAGATTTTATGACTTTCTTTTTTTATTTTTCTTATTTTTTTTATTTATTTTTTAATTTTTAGCTCTTATAGGATGGCGAGTTGTCCGTCGTCCGTCCGTCGTTAACTTTTGTCTCGTTAAGACGATAGGGCCTATATTTTTCATCCAATCTTTACCAAACTTTAACAGTATGTTAATATCAATGAAAGCTCGGACAAGTTCGAAAAGCAGCCAGATCGAACCTGTAACAGCGGAGCTATGGCCCTTGACTTAGTTAAAAATGCTATTTGTTGCCTCCTTAAGACGATAGGGCCTTCATTTTTGATCCGATCTTTACTAAACTTTTCCAGATTGTTAATAGCAATGAAAGCTCAGACAAGTTCGAAAACCAGCCAGATCGAACCAGTAACAGCGGAGTTATGGCCCTTGACTTAGTTAAAAATGCTATATGTTGCCTCGTTAAGATGATAGGGCCTTCATTTTTCATTCGATCGTTACCAAACTGTACCAGATTGTTACTATCAATGAAAGCTTGGACAAGTTCGAAAACCAGCCAGTTCGGACCAGCAACAGCAGAGTTATAGCCCTTGATTTTGTTAATAATTCTATATTTTGCCTCGTTAAGACGATAGGGCCTTCATTTTTCATCCGATCTTTACCAAACTTTATCATCTTGTTAATATCAATGAAAGCTCGGATAAGTTCAAAAACAAGCCAGATCGGACTAGTGAAAGCGGAGTTATGGCCCTTGATTTAGTTAGAAAGGCTATATTTTGCCTCGTTAAGACGATAGGGTCTTCATTTTTCATCCGATCTTTACCAAACATTACCAGATTGTTAATTTCAATGAAAGCTTGGACAAGTTCGAAAACCAGCCAGATCGGACCAGAACAGTGGAGTTATGGCCCTTGATTTAGTTGAAAAGAGTATATTACGATAGGGTCTTGATTTTTCGTCCGATCTTTACCAAACTTTACCAGATTGTTAATATAAATGAAAGCTCAGAAAAGTTTGAAAACCAACCAGATCGGACCAGTAACAGCGGAGTTATGGCCCTTGATTTAGTTAAATATGCTATATTTTGCCTCAATACTACGATAGGGCCTTCATTTTTCATCCGATCTTTACCAAACTTTACCAGATTGTTACTATCAATGAAAGCTCCAACAAATTTTAAAACAGCCAGATTGGACCATTTACACCGGAGTTATGGCCCTTGATTTTCTGAAATATGCTATATTTTGGCCTCATTAAGAAGAAAGGGCCTTCATTTGGCCAGATTTCAGTGAAACTTTTCAAGGATGATCAGTACCAAGCCTAGTTGTACATATCATCACCGTGTTCCGGTTGAATGATTTTGGTGGAGTCCCTTTAAAGGTTTTAATACACAAACTTTGTCTGGACTAGTTCTCCTGAACACCTGGCTGGATTTTAACGAAACTTGACAAGGATGATCAGTATCAGGTCTAGTTGTGCAAATCATTGCCATGTTTCTGTTGAATGATTTTTGGCAGAGTTATGGCCCTTTAAAGGTTTTAATACACAAACTTTGTCTGGACTAGTTCTCCTGAACGCCTCCCCACATTTCAACGAAACTTTACAGGGATGATCATCACCAAGCATAGTTGTGCATATCATCGTGGCATTCTGGTTAACAGATTTTTGATGGAGTTATGGCCCTTTAAAGTTTTTTGATACACATTTTCCGGGCTAGTACTCCTGAACCCCTGACTGGATTTTAACGAAACTTGACAAGGATGATCAGTATCAATCCTAGTTGTGCATATCGTCACCATATTCGTGTTGAATAATTTTTGGCAGAGTTATGGCCCTTTAAAGGTTTTAATAGCCAAACGTTGTCCAGATTAGTCTCTTCTGAATTCCTTGCTGGATTTCAACGAATCTTGATGGGGATAATCAGTACCAAGCATAGTTGCACCTGACATTGTCGTGTTGTTGTTGAATGAATTTTGGCAGAGTTATGACCCCTTAAAGGTTTTAATACACTAACTTTGTACAGACTAGTTCTCCTGAACCTCTGGCTGGTTTTCAACGAAACTTGTCAGGGACAATCAGTACCAAGCCTAGTTGCGTATATCTTCACCACGTTATGGTTGAACGATATTTGAAAGAGTTATGGCCCCTTATACATCAACTTTATCTAGAGCCAGTAGAGCGTCCACAGGCCCTCTTGGGCCTCTTGTTTTCTATATTTTTTATTTTTTTAAAAAAATAAATAAAAAATAATAATAATTTTTTGATCTTTTTTTAGCTCTATGTTGGACCAGTCGGATCATTAACAGAGGAGTTATGGCTCTTGATTTAGTTAAAAATGCTATATTTTGCCTCGTTTATACGGTAGGGCCTTCACTTTTCATCTGATCTTTTACCAAACTTTACCAGATTCTTTAGTTATGGCCCTTGATTTAGTCAGAAAAGCTGGTTTTTTGCTCGAAACTTTCAAAAAAACGTAAATGGCAGTCACTTGCTTTATTGATGTTATAAGAGCCATGTTAGCCAGTAGAGCGTCCACAGGCCCTCTTGGGCCTCTTGTTTAAAATTAGATTAACACGCGTTAGATTTCTAGCTCTGGTGGCCAAAAGCATATGCAACGGTATTTCATCTGGCATCTGTCATTCATTAGCAATTTTTCATAAAGTACATTTTCTCTGAACACGCTCAAACATTTTCTATGCCCCCAAAGGGTGGCATATAGTAGTCGCACTGTCCGTCAGTCCCTTCATTCGTTCGTTGGTCCGTAGAATCGTGTCCGGTTAATAACTGTGACAATAATGGACGGATTTTCAAATAACTTGGCACAATTGCTCACCACAAAGTCTAGATCTATGGCTTCAAGGTCACACTTAGAGGTCAAAGGTCAAAACAAACTGCTTTCGTGTCCGGTTAATAACTCTTCAAAGGTCAAAACGAAGTGCTTTCGTGTCCGGTTAATAACTCTGACATTCATGGACAGATTTTCAAATCACTTGGTACAAGTGCTCACCACAATAAGACGACATGTGGCGCACAAAATTCAGGTCCGTGGCTCCAAGGTCAAGGTCACATTTAGAGGTCAAAGGTCAAATAATGTTTGGTCAATAACTCGGGCATTCATGGACGGATTTTCAAATAACTTGGCACAAGTGCTCACCACAACAAGACGACATGTCGTGCACAAAATCCAGGTCCGTGGCTCTAAGGTAAAGGTCACACTTAGAGGTCAAAGGTCAATAACTCTGGTATTCCCTGATGGATTTTCAAATAACTTGGCACAAGTGCTCACTACAACAAGACTATGTGTTAAGCACAAAATCCAGGTCCATGGCTCCAAGGTCAAGCTCAAACTTAGAGGTCAAAGGTCAAATTGTGTTCGGTCAATAACTCTGGCATTCATAGACGGATTTTCAAATAACTTGGCACAAGTGCTCACCACAACAAGGTGACATGTCGCGCACAAAATCCAGGTCTGTGGCCCCAAGGTCAAGGTCACACTTAGAGGTCAAAGGTCAAATCATGTCCGGTCAATAACTTTTGCATTCCTGGATGGATTTTCAAATAACTTGGCACAAGTGCTCACCACAACCAGACGACTTGTCGCGCACAAAACCCAGGTCCGTGGCTCCAAGGTCAAGGTCACACTTAGAGGTCAAAGGTCACTTCAGGGGGCATTTGTCACTTACAATGACATTTTTTTAATAAAGCTTGCCCACAATGTTACTTTGGTTGTGCACTTTCATATTTGTGCTTATCTTCTCCAAACCTCTTATTCTCTTGTTATAAAATGTTCTGAAGGTAGAACTTTATCAAGTTTGTATTTTTATCTCATCTGATCTATTTTAGACATGCGCCAGTCTGGTCACAGATGAACATCTGGCTCAAGGTCGCATCTACCCACCACTTTCACAAATACAGGAAGTGTCACTGAAGATCGCCACTGAACTCGGTGAATATGTATACAAGCAAGACCTTGCTTCCCTGTATCCTGAACCACAGAACAAGAAAGATTTCATTTGGAACTGCATGTACTCAACAGCCTACGAGAGCTTTGAACCGGAAACTTGGGAATGGCCGGCGGATAATTAGAAATAAATATTTGTAACAAATATATCGACATTACTGAAGTTTTTTGGAATAGAAATGTGTTGTTAAATTTGTTGTATGTCCTACAAATACGGAGTTATCCATGTTGAGAAGCCCTTCATATCTTACATAATAATCATGATGCACTGTACTGTGTATTTCTGTAATGGTCCCCATTGTGCAGGATTCAGAATGGCATCTGCTGCAGGAACAAGCTTTAACAGTTACCTGTATTTATAGGCCATCGCACATAATGAGCCTGGATGAAGCAGTCATCGGTCATTATTTCTGTGGTGATTCCTAAACATGGGTTCATTTTATCTGCCCACTTTTAATTATAAGTTGACTGTGGAAGCCCTCCAGATGTTTTTACAGTAAGGACTGTTGAACGTTTTTTCTTGGGATTATGAAGCAGTGCTTTTTTAAAAATATTATTGTTAATGTGTTGTAGTCTGTAATATGTATGTTTAAAAATCGTGGTTTATACATTTAACCAAGGATAGAGTTTATTGTTATGTTTTATATATATTTAATGTGTTGTAATTAATATACTTTTTGGCCAAACTGGATTTGACATTTTCAATGACATACCACGTTTTTTATAAACTAATCAAGGGTTCCCAAAGTCACCTGGTCAAATGAGAAATCTCAAAACTTATTTTTGGCAAAGACATGACTGAATTACACGTTATACATCTGTTTTTTGTTTGTTTGATAAAGTCATTTACTTACCTACTAGCTTTAGTATAAATAAGAAAATTCCATAGTGTAAACATGCTGTAATGTATATTTTGTATTTTTATAAAAAACATGTTAATGCATCCAAAAAATATCAGTGTTTGCATTTAACTCCGTGTTTCTCTTGCTGCTGCAGGTTCGAATCCCACTGGGAACTCAACTTGTAAGTTAGAAAGTGTCAATTTGTACGAATAGCGGAAGTTTTACAGTACTGTTTTATAGTCTAAAATGTACTGAAAAAGAAGTAAAACTCCATTCAACCATCCAACCAGCCGTGTTTGAGACACTTTTATCTTACAGTCTTCAAACTTAATACATCAAGTAAAATTACTGACCTTTACATCTAGTGACTCGAACCATCTAGCTTCCACGTTTAGTGAGTTCTTCAAATGCATGTTTTGTGCTGTATTATAATGTTGTGTGTATCTTTCATTTATATATAATGAAAAAGCTATTTATTGCTCATCTAACATTGTTCACACTATTACACAACAGTCTGGTGAACTACATCCCTCAGTCTACATTCACACTATTACACAACAGTCTGGTGAACTACATCTCTCAGAATATATTCACACTATTACACAAAAGTGGTGAACTACATCCCTCAGACTACATTCACACTATTACACAACAGTGTGGTGAACTACATCCCTCAGACTACATTCACACTATTACACAACAGTGTGGTGAACTACATCCCTCAGACTACATTCACACTATTACACAACAGTGTGGTGAACTACATCCCTCAGACTACATTCACACTATTACACAACAGTCTGGTGAACTACATCCCTCAGACTACATTCACACTATTACACACCAGTCTGGTGAACTACATCCCTCAGACTACATTCACACTATTACACAACAGTCTGGTGAACTACATCTCTCAGACTATATTCACACTATTACACAACTGGTGAAATACATCCCTCAGACTACGTTCACACTATTACACACATCTGGTGAACTACATCCCTCAGTCTACATTCACACTATTACACAACAGTCTGGTGAACTACATCTCTCAGAATATATTCACACTATTACACAAAAGTGGTGAACTACATCCCTCAGACTACATTCACACTATTACACAACAGTGTGGTGAACTACATCCCTCAGACTACATTCACACTATTACACAACAGTGTGGTGAACTACATCCCTCAGACTACATTCACACTATTACACAACAGTCTGGTGAACTACATCCCTCAGACTACATTCACACTAGTACACAACAGTCTGGTGAACAACATCCCTCAGACTACATTCACAATATTACACAAGTCTGGTGAACTAAATACCTCAGACTACATTCACACTATTACACAACAGTGTGGTGAACTACACCCCTCAGACTACATTCACACTATTACACAACAGTCTGGTGAACTACATATCTCAGACTACATTCACACTATTACACAACAGTGTGGTGAACTACATCCCTCAGACTACATTCACACTATTACACAACAGTGTGGTGAACTACATCCCTCAGACTACATTCAAGCTCCTGTAGCTGTTTGAGGAAACAAAAGTTAGCTTGCTTGAACATTTAACATCATGCCATTATAGTAGTGCAGTCTCCATCATCATGCTTGTCCTTGGCTTTTTTTTTTGTTTCTTCTTATTGCTTAGTTTGTTTGTTAAGTGTTTGTTTAGCATCCGGTGTAGTTCACAAATGTGTGTTGTGTTTTGTTACATAGGAAGGGCTGTTGTGTTTTGTTACAGGTAGGGCTGTTGTGTTTTGTTACAGGTAGGGCTGTTGTGTTTTGTTACAGGTAGGGCTGTTGTGTAATGGTTATCACCTTGGTTTAGTAATCCAATGCGTTCTATACCAGCCAGGACTAAATTTGGATTAATTCTCAACATACTTAAAAAAAAAGATCTGAATAGTCCTTCGGATGAGACTTTAAACCCATGTCTGCTCACAGAAATGCCCATGCAGTGCAATACAGTGAGGATAAATAAACGCTTATACTCATGCCCCAGTTTTGTTTTGATGTAGTCCCCTTCATAAACATTTAAGCTTTTTTATTTTGTGCCCCGTGTGGTTCACGGGTGCCCCGTTTGGTCACGGGGCAAAGAATAGGGCCACTGCAGATCCCTTTGGAGTTGTAGGCAGAGGGGTAGAATCCCCCCAAATTCATGTTCATTTTATCATTTTTTGTTCATTTTCATTAAAGGTCTTTATCATGATCCCTGCATTGTTTCAGGTACTATCTCGCTCGCATCAAAAGAGCAGTGGCAGAAAAACAATAAATGTGGCTCCAGCGTAAATGGAGTTTCTACGATAGAATTTGCAGCAACTCTGCAGTTCAGGGTGAGAAGGTTCTAGGCCCATTTTCCATATTTTATCTCGATGTACATGGAAGATGAGCCTGCCATGTTCATGCCTGTCAGGCGCCATATAACCTTTTCATGTGTTGGTGCGCCTTAAAACCCAATTCAATTCAATTTTTATTTTGTTTATATATATATATACTCCTCAAAATAAGTTAAGGACTGCAAGAATATTTCTCCACATGTTTACCAGTGAAACTGACTATATACCATTTGCAAAAGGTTACACAGAATGTGTAAGCAATGTTGCATTAAACTTGAAGTTGTCAGGTCTTCTGCATTGGATGAAAGAACAAAACGTTGATATACATTGTTCTGTTAATTAAAAAGAGTTCGAGATGTTTGATGATGTCTAAAAATCATTAATTTGCCCCAAAACAACAATACTAAAAGTTTTAATATATTTTGTCAATTTATTCATTATGTTTAATCACTACCAATGGAACTATGGATGCGTAATTTTAATTTCCCCCAAAATTGACGAACCTAATATTTGACGGTTTAAATGCATACACCGAACAGTTTTGAAAAACGCTGATTTTTCATCCCATCCAAAATGAGGTAAATGTTCCAAGACCTAGTTGCATATTTGGCACTGCACGCTTATCTGTAGAGTTCTTCTAAAGGGAATGGTGACAGATGTTTGTTAAGGAATCAATAATCTTGAAAATAATACGAAATAATATTTTTGGATAAAGCATTTTATTGAAATTCCAAAATCTGAATATTTAAATTATATTTTTTGGTTTAAAATATTCCTAAGAATACAGACAGTTTCCATTTTTGGAATGCAATGTGTATTTAAACTTGTGCGATGATGCAAACTTTAATCTTATTGAAATAAAGATCGGATGTTCCCTAACTTATTTTGAGGAGTATAGTTGTAGTATTACCGTATTTGTCGGCAGATCTTTGGCTAGGAGGAGGGATGCTTGGTATCTGAAAATCTGAATTGTTTACTCTTTTTTTCAGTGTAAATCGAGCAAAAAAAGTCTGAATTGCCGAATGATGTATATCCGCTGTTTACCAGCAAGAACAAATCGAACTAAAGTTGTTCTTATTTTCTGTATAAAATATGATGCATTTGGAATGTTTACTTTTATTACAAAATAAAATTACAATGTTATTGAAATTGAGTAAATATTAAACACAAAGACATTTTTAGCCAATCAGATTTCGTTTTACAATTGCTCTTCGGCTAAGGCTTCAAAATAGTGATCTACTGTTTTAAAATTGACATACGCAATTTACAGTACAATAGAAAAACAAAAAATATTTTTCCCAGGTTCTTGGTCTCGAAGTCGGATTTGGCAATATCTGCACATGCGCAGTATACGCCAATAAATTCGGTAGTGAGTGTCTTTAACTTTTACTGTTAAAAGAAGAACTATCAGATGTGCAAAGTCTGAAAAAAACTTGAACAAAACATCATGACAAATTGTTTTCTCCGTAGCGAACATTATGACCAGTTTGTATAACTTTTGCACGTTTTCAGGCATGAACCTATCTACACTGGATTTTATACACTCTTGGATTTACTGGTTCTCTGCTTCCTAAACCTCTTTGATTTATTGGTTCTCTGCTTCCTATACACACCTGATTGGTTCTCAGCTTCCTATACACACCTTGATTTACTGGTTCTCTGCTTCCTGTACACACATTGTTTTACTGGTTCTCTGCTTCCTACACACACTGTTTTACTGGTTCTCTGCTTCCTATACACACCTTGATTTACTGGTTCTCTGCTTCCGATACACACCTGATTGGTTCTCTACTTCCAATACACTCCTTGATTTACAGATTCTCTGCTTCTTATACACACATTGTTTTACTGGTTCTCTGCTTCCTATACACACCTTGATTTACTGGTTCTCTGCTTCCGATACACACCTGATTGGTTCTCTGCTTCCAATACACTCCTTGATTTACAGATTCTCTGCTTCTTATACACACCTTGATTTACTGGTTCTCTGCTTCCGATACACACCTAATTGGTTCTCTGCTTCTTATACACACATTGATTTACAAATTCTCTGCTTCTTATACACACCTTGATTTACTGGTTCTCTGCTTCCGATACACACCTGACTGGTTCTCTGCTTCCTATACACACCTTGATTTACTGGTTCTCTGCTTCTGATACACACCTGATTGGTTCTCTGCTTCCAATACACTCCTTGATTTACAGATTCTCTGCTTCTTATACACACATTGTTTTACTGGTTCTCTGCTTCCTATACACACCTTGATTTACTGGTTCTCTGCTTCCGATACACACCTGATTGGTTCTCTGCTTCCAATACACTCCTTGATTTACAGATTCTCTGCTTCTTATACACACCTTGATTTACTGGTTCTCTGCTTCCGATACACACCTAATTGGTTCTCTGCTTCTTATACACACATTGTTTTACTGGTTCTCTGCTTCTTATACACACCTTGATTTACTGGTTCTCTGCTTCCGATACACACCTGACTGGTTCTCTGCTTCCTATACACACCTTGATTTACTGGTTCTCTGCTTCTGATACACACCTGATTGGTTCTCTGCTTCCAATACACTCCTTGAGTTACTGATTCTCTGCTTTTTATACACACATTGTTTCACTGGTTCTCTGCTTCCTATACACACCTTGATTTACTGGTTCTCTGCTTCCTATACACTTCTTGATTTACTTGTTTTCTGATTACGGAATCCATATATAGCGAATAGGATGGGTTTTTTACATGTTCTTTAATAAAGTTGAATGTATACCTTCTTTGAATCAAATTCCTCCTTTTTGTCTCGCCTTTTGAAAAATGCGAGAAATAGGCACCGCTAATGTTGGCGGGCTCGATGGCTGTCAACATACTGTATTGTAACTTTTTTGTCCTTGGGAGTAGAATGTTCATATATCTATATCCTGGTCATTGTCCGTCTTAATGCCAATAACTTCCAGCCCTCCAACTGACCTTGGGTCCGAGTCAATGTCGCTTAAATACATGTACCGTCACCAAATGTTAACGCAAATATTGACGGTACATGTATTTAAGTGACTTTGACTCCGACCCAGGGTCAGTTGGAGGGCTGGAAGTTATTGGCATTAAGAAGGACAATGACCAGGAGTTTATATATGAATTTGAACATTCTACTCAAAGGACAAGAAAGTTATAATGCAATATGTTAGCGTTAAAGTTTGCGTTAAAATTTACGTCAATGTTAGTTGCCTCTTAAATATTTGTATCGTCTCAAAAACAATTGTGTTAAAGTGTATTAAATTTTTATAATTTTGTTGTTCTTTAGAGTACAGTGTTCAAATTTCATATATATCCTCACTAACATTGTTCTTATAATTCCAGTAACTTTCAGTCCAAATTGGTAATGATGTGCAGCAGCCTCGCATACAAAGTTTTATATATATATTGCCAGTAAACATTGACTTTTCTACTTTTCAACTAATCCAACATGTGCAATTATTTCTTGTAAAGTTTCTGGAAACAAAACAAATAACAAATCTGTCTCTTGTTCAACTTATTTATTAACTTCATGCAATCTGTATTATAAATTCTCTTGAAGGGACACATGGCAATCAGATTTTTTTACAACTTACAGCATCCCGCTAGTTCTTCTGCATAACTTGCATTTGTTCAATCATTAATATTAATTACACTAAAATAAATATGAAGTAAATTAATTTACATGTAATTAACTGTTGATAAAAATGCACGAATGGTAAAATCAGTGAGAAACATTGAAAACTAAATATTATAAATTTATTTATATGCAAGCAGGTTTAAAGGCATTTTCTGTAGTTTTTCATGAGCAGAATTTTGGGCGACCTCTTCTAAAACTATTGGATGGGTTTTCCTAAAAATGTACAGGAATGTTGCTCTTGATGTCTAGTTGTATTTATTGTCTTTATTTATATAAATGCCTATTATTAGAAAAATACATAAAATAGGAAAAATATAACATTTTGTAAAAATTCAAACAAAATAAAAAAAAATTAAGCATAATGGTAGGGTTCCAAAAACCAATATTAAATCTCAATATGCATGGTGACCTATAATTTTAATTGCATATATTGCCTAACAATATGTTTAGATATATAACAAACTAGGAAGTTTAAATTCTGTTATTAGGAACATAACAAAAAAGGAAATATACCATTTCTATATAATTTCATACAAAACTTGGCCTTTTAGCATAGGGGTAGGGTTTCAAAAAAATTAATTTTGAACAAGCATGGGGACATAATATTTTTATTGCACATATGTTAAAACTATATGCATAGAAAGTTTAAACAAATTCCATTATTGGGAATACAAAAAAAAAGAAGGAAATTGTATCATTATGGGCTAATTTGTGCACAAATTGTGAGTAATGGTCTCAACAAATTTTGTAAAAAAAGATAGGTTTTACATAAAGATGAGCTTTAAATGTTATTATAATTAAATGTTCTTTACTTTAATACAATTTTAGCATAATTGTGACCAATGAATAAATGATTCGACTTCAAAAATGTCTTATTTAGCTATTTCATGGACTTGTTCAACTTTTTGGACAGATTGACATGGTGGCATTACAAATATTTTTTTAAAATTTTTAACAATTATGGTGATCTACCATTAATTTTGCATTTTCTGTCTATATATATAACAGAATTACGGCACAAAAAGTTTGAAGAAAATTTGTTAAGCAGAAGAAACTATAGAAAATGTCTTTAAAGTGAATACGATACTGGATACAATAGCTTCAATGCTTGATAAACACTTTAAGATTACCACGTGTCCATACCATCTTGATACAATGTGCCATTACTATTGTAACAGATAATGAAATTTGATAAAAGCAACAGTTATTTTTGATATTGAGGAGATGTACATAACTTCTACTTATATTTTGTTTGTGTCCGTCAGTTGTCAGTGTGTTTGAATCTAGCACAAATATGTTGGTGATTTTAGAAAATATATGCTGCAGCACTTGGTTTCTTTTCAGTTTGTATAATGCTCATTATCTCTAAATAGTTTTAATGTCATACCTTATCAGGACTTGTTTACTCATGACATGAAGCTAACAACAGCTGTTTAAAAGAAACAAAAAATGTCACGTCTCAAAGTAATTAAATGAAGTTCACAAAGTGTATTTATATGGTCTGGTTTATGTATCATGTAATTCTATCTGTACATTCCTGAACATTTCTGATAAAAAATGTCACAGCATTCAGATGCAGATTCAGGCAGACAGGTAACCCGCTGAAATTACAAATACAAGTACCCCCTCTGCAAACACCAAATAACTGCACTTCAGTGGCTGGTGTTTATTGTCTTGCAGTTTTGGAATAAAACAAATGTGATGACTGATGTTACTTTTCTAGCGCCAGCGATGGCATCAATCTTGACTCAGTTTCTCACAACTAGCGTAGATTAGATATGCCAAGTGTGTTTATAGTTTAGTGCTAGATCAACCTATATGTGCTAGTACAAGTCATAGTGGTACTTATTACATCTTTTTAATCTACGTGTAGACTACACCAATTAAACTTAGTTCATCGAGGTTATCATGATTAGTAATACATACTGGCATGCACCAGTGTCACCTACTACCAAGTATGAAATGCATTAAAAATACAAGGGCCATAACTGAGTGGAAAATTATTGAACCGGAACGTCATGACAGTATGCTTAGTTCAGGCAGACAGGTCAATATCAAATGGAGATGTGCATACTGTCATGACATTACGGTTCAATAATTTTTCGCTGAGTTATGGCCCTTTGCATTTTTAATGCATTTTGTACTTCGTAGTCAAATAGAAAATTTCTGTAAAACCCCATGTTATAATTTTGTGAAACTTGCTTAAAAGCATCAATATCAAGTGCAGATGCGCATGTTGTCGTGACGTTCAGGTTCGATAATATTCCACTCAGTTATTGCCCTTTGTATTTTAATGCATTTCATACCTGGTAATCAAATAGAATTCTTGTCTGGGCTTTTTCTCTGTAATATACGTCTATATAGGAACAAAGTCTTGTATGTTTACCCACTCCTTTGCAGCAACTCTGCAGTTCAGGGTGAGAAGGTTCTAGGCCCATTTTCCATATTTTATCTCAATGTACATGGAAGATGAGCCTGGCATGTTCATGCCTGTTAGGCGCCATATAACCTGTAATGTGTTGGTGCGCCTTAAAACCCCAATTCAATTCCAATTCAATTACCCACTCCCCAACAAGTTGCCAGTGGGGGGTATTTGTCTGCCTCTGGCGACAGTTCTATTTTTGGGCAGGATTGCAAAATCAAAATCCGGTCTATAGAATGATAATGCCTGTCCATCCAATAATATTTGCATTTAGCTTCATATAATTATGGAAGTCTATGAATGCTACCCTGCGATATGCTGACAATCTTGCTTGACTTCATTAACAATTACTATAAACCCTCGATTTTGTCAAGATGAAGATCGCTTGAAACATGTATGATGGACATATTTCTTTAGGCGAGACATCATGTCTTGTTTTATGGGAGCGCTTCCGTGGTCGAGGGGTTAACAACGTTGCACTGTAAACCTTCTCGCCTCTAACCGCTGTGGGGTCGAGGGGTTAACAACGTTGCACTGTAAACCTTCTCGCCTCTCACCGCTGAACTTGCGAGAAAGTGTCGATTCTTACAGATGTGGGGAGGTATACAGTACTGGTTCTACCCAGGAATAAGTGGGTGGTCTGCCGCCACCACAAAAAGTCGACCTTCATACATAGCCTAAAATGTGCTGAAAAATGATGTTAAACACCCAAGCAAACAAATCCTTTATTTATGATTAGATATAGAAAATTATGAATTGTTTTTAGTTGGATGTTTCGGTAGGTTATTTGGTAACAAGTTACTTGGTAAGACTGGCTGCACATTCCATTTAATGGCTGTGCTCATGTGGACCACTGTCTGAACCTAAATTAATTGTTATGAAAAAATCAACTGAAAGGTTAACAGATATATAGTCAGAATTATTACTTTCTTTGTTTCGGGACTCTCAAAATTTACATTTATTTTTTCTATATTTGTAGCTTTGGAAGTGGACTAATCTTTGCTTTATTTTTCATGTGTACTTAAATAACCTGTGCGTTGTTTATATATTGTATGCTGAACAATACAAGTAAATTGTCATTAAATACATTATTCAAACCTTTATTTTGTATTTTAAATTTTGTTATGCCATCTGATTTAGTAATTGTGGTTTGTCTTAATAAATTTGAAAACACTACATTGTTTACAATTAGGAACAAAATAACTTTTGTATACATATACATGTGACATTGGACATATACATGTGACATCGGTTTTTTAAATGCAATTTGTTATGTGACTAAATTAGAACAGTAAATGGACAATAAAATATTTAGCTACAAAAAGGTTGATGAATTTTTCTTTTCAATCCTATTTGTGATTTGAATATTTAGAATTAATCCCCATCAGTGAAACTGGGTGGAGTGGTCTGGGCATTTCAAAACTGGAATAGTATTGTGCCTCAATAGGAGATATTTTTCTCGATTTCAGAGGGAACTTCTAGAAAATTAATGGGTTAATGTTTTATACCCCAGCTTTCACAAAGTGAAGTGTGAGCTATATAGGAATCACGCTGTCTGTAACGTCACTCGCGTCCCCTAACACACTTTTGTTACATCGCATCCCGTAACACATTTTTGTACTATTGCGTCGCATAACACATGTTTGTCTCGCCCACGATAGTGGGTAGCGAGACATGGCAGTCACTTTTCAGGCGGCGGCGGCATTTTAAATCGACTATGTCTTAACAATCACTGCTCGAATATTTCTGAAACTTTGTCAGATGCTTTGTTGGGTCAAGGGACCAAAATTACCAAGGTCAAGGTCATATTTTGCGTTATTTTTCCAAAACTTAACCTTGGTTAGGTAACTTAACCGTGGTTAGGTAAGTTAACCTCAGTTAACTGTATGTGATCAACTCATTTTTGTCTCGCCTTTTCGGAGAAAAAAAGACATAGGTGTTGCTTTTCCGGCGGTGTCGAAGTCGTCAACATTCAAGTTTTGCGTTGAGGTCATTTTCTCACAAACTGTATACACTAGACCTTTCAAACTTTGTTTATAGTTCTATCTTGGGTGGTACATCGCAATGTGACAAAGCAGATGTGGAAGTGACCTTGACCCTACAAGCAAAGGGCAGATAACTTAATAATTTTTATGTTCAACTTTTGTGTTTAGGTCACTTTTTCACAAACTGTATGCACTAGACCTTCCAAACTTTGCTTATAGTTGTATCTTGGGTGGTACATTGCAACGTGACAAAGCAAATGTGGAAGTGACCTTGACCCTCCAAGGCAGTGGGCAGATAACTTGATCATTTTTACCCTAAACTTTTGTGTTTAGGTCAATTTCTCGCAAACTGTATGACTACACTTTTCAAACTTTGTTTATAGTTGTATCTTGGGTAGTACATCACAATGTGTCAAAAAGCAAATGTGGATGTGACCTTCACCATCCAAACTATGTTTATGCACTAGATGCTTTAAACCTAGTTTATAGCTTAATCTTTGGAAGACAATACATTCTATTTTGACATAATTGTGTCTTGGGTAGTGCATCTTTTTGGACGCATGGATTTCATCTATGATCTTGACCATTGTTTTTAGTTATTAAAATGTTTACAAACTTTCATTTGAGCATCATTTATCTAAGTCCCGCCCCCGTAAGGCGAGACGTGAATCGGCGGATTTCTTGTCTTTGTTTGATACTTGGTCATATGTATTCTTGGCATTGGTGGACATCACTGAACGACAAAAATTACCAAGGTCAAGGTCATATTTTGCTTATTTTCCCTAAACTTGACCTTGGTTAGGTAAATTAACAAGTTAACTTTATGTGATTGCCTCACTTTATGTCTTTGATACTTGGTCATGTGTATTGTTGGCATTGGTGGACATCGCTGAACGACAAAAATACCAAGGTCAAGGTCATATTTGGCATTATTTTCCCTAAACATCACTTTGGTTAGTTAAGTTAATCTCAGTTAACTGTTTCTGATAACTTTTATTTCTTTGTTTGATACTTGGTAATATGTATTGTTGGCATTAGTGTACATCACTGAATGCCAAAAATTAGCAAGGTCAAGGTCATATTTTGCATTATTTCCCCCAAACTTAACCTTGGTTAGGTAAATTAACCTTGGTTGGGTAACTTAACCTCAGTTAACATTATGTGATTGCCTTACTTTATGTCTTTGATACTTGGTCATTGTATTGTTGACATTGCTGTACGACAAAATATACCAAAGTCAAGGTCATATTTTGCATTATTTTCCCTAAACATCACTTCGGTTAGGTAAGTTAACCTCAGTTAACTTTTTCTGATAGCTTTAATTTCTTTATTTGATACTTGGTCATATGTATTGTTGGCATTGGTGGACATCACTGAGTGACAAAATTTACCAAGGTCAAGGTCATACTTTCCATTATTTCCCCCAAACTTAACCTTGGTTAGGTAACAACCTTGGTTAGGTAACTTAACCTCAGTTAAGTTTATGTGATTGCCTCACTTTATGTCTTTGATACTTGGTCATATGTATTGTTGGCATTGGTGGACAGCGCTGAATGTCAAAAAATACCAAGGTCAAGGTCATATTTTGCATTATTTTCCCCAAACTTAACCTTGGTTAGGTAACTTAACCTTGGTTAGGTAACTTAACCTCAGTTAACTTTATGTGATTGCTTCACATTATGTCTTTGATACTTGGTTATATGTATTGTTGGCATAGGTGGACATCCCTGAACGACAAAAAATACCCAGGTCAAGGTCATATTTTGCATTTATTTCCCTAAACATCACTTTGGTTAGGTAAGTTAACCTCAGTTAACTTTTTCTGATAACTTTATTCCATTTACCTTCCCCTACTTTTCGTATATCATCAACTTTGTTGTTTTTACATAATCCTACCATTTCATATTCCGCAGTGGGCGAGACACCCTTAGACCGAGGTCTTGTTATTACTTGCATTTCTCAAAAGGTTTTCAATGGGTTCTTCCCAAACTTCATATACATAACAACTGATGACCTTATGTCCCTCTACATCATAGATTGTTGATTACCTAATTTATTATAGAATTATGGTACTTTCATTGACTTAGAATTGTGTCCACTCTATAATGAACTTAATGCGACTCACTTCAGAAGTTTACATATAATGTTAGTAGACCTGACATACAGTTCATACATGATGATAAGATGTGTCTTTGTATCAAAGATTTTCAGTTCTGCAATTTTTCATTACAGAAGAAATTCACCTTTGTTTTACGTAGATTTTTTTTCTCACATTTAACAAATACTTTAGACATTGCTATTCTTTATTTGGCCCATTCTCATTGGCTATATAAACAAACAGGGTTATTCATCACCTTCAGTGATAGTTCTTGTTTGTTTTGTTGTTTGCTATTAAAGTGTTGGATTGGTGGCCATTTTTTTTTCATGATTTCATTCATTTTTAGCTTGACTTTTTGCAGACTACTCTCCCCAGTGTCGGCGTTACCGTTACCTGTAACCTTTCTCAGTAGCCGCCAGGCAGAACTTAATGAAACTTCACACATGCTTTCAGTATTGAAAGATAACATGTCACACACAAGTCGCATAACTCTGCAACCTATTTTGACAAAGTTATGCCCCTTTTTATACTTAGTCATTTTCTTGGTTAACCTTTTTTGGTAAGCTCATTTCAGAATCGGCCTGTATATTCAGTATAGATACATAACTTGTCACGCCCAACTAACATAACCCTGCAACCGATTTTGACAAAGTTATACCCCTTTTTATGTCGCCTGTTAGCATGGCAGACACTTAGGTATCGCTTTGTCCTTCGTCCATCACACTTTAACCTGCAACCGAACCTTAGCCATAACTTGAAAAGTATTTGACCTATGTTCATGAAACTTCACACACACACCTTCGTCGTACCCAAGAATTGTTGTTATACATAATCAATAACTCCGGCTTTTATTTTCAAGTTATGCTTCTTTTCATAAAACTTTAACCTGCAACATAACACGTTGAAGCTCATAACTGGCTATAACTTGAAAATTAGTTGACCTATGTTTATGAAACTTCACACACATCTTCATCTTACAACACATAATATTGTTACCCATTACCAATAAATCTGATTTCATTTCAGCAGAGTTATGCATCTTTTCATAAAACTTTAACCTGCAACATACCCAAACTCACAACTGGCTATAACTTGAAAAGCATTTGACCAATGTTCATGAAACTTCACACACATTTTCATGGAACCAAAGGAATGTCGTAACACATGTCCAATAACTCTTGACTTTCATTTTAGCAGAGTTATGTCCCCTTTTCATAAAATGTTGACCTGCACCCTAGCTCATAACTTGGCAAAATATTGACCCGTGGCGATGAAACTTTATTCAGTTCTTCCTCGTCAATGAACGTTAACACTATAAAACAAGAGGGCCAAGATGGTCCTACATCGATCACCTGAGTACTGGCACATTATCAAACTTCTTCAAAATCTTATGGTCGTATACAATCTGTGCAAGTTTGGTTAAGATTGTTCAAGAAATGTGGGCTCTGTTATAACAACATTGATATAAAGACACTGACACAGTTTGGTAAATATCAAATACAAAATGAATTGCTAGAGAGTAACACCTTGGGCAGGGCCAAATGTGACCCGAGGGCTACATGTAATTGATGAGAGCTTTGTGGTTTCAGAGAAGAGATTTTAAGTTTTTCCCTAAACAAGTCTATGTAAAACATTACCCCTGGGGTGGGGCCACCATTTCAACAAACTTGGTAAAGGACCATAAGAGTATATATAGTAAATGCAAAATATTAAACCTATGGCTCTTGTAGTTCCAGAGAAGAAGACTTTATAATGTGTTTCCTATATAAGTCTATGTAAAACTGTGACCCACGGGGCTGGGTCAAATTTGACCCCAGGGTAACCATTTGAACAAACTTGGTAGAGGACCATAAGCTGATGCTACATGTAATGCACGAGAGCTCTGTGCCATGTGGTTCCACAGAAGAAGATTTTTTTCAGTTTTTCCCTATACAAGCCTATGTAAAACTGTGACCCCCAGGGTGGGGCCAAATGTGACCCGAGGGTCACCATTTGAACAAACTTGATAAAGGACCATAAGCTTATAGCAAATGCAAAATATTAAACCTCTGGCTCTTGCAGTTCCAGAGAAGAATATTTTAATGTGTTTCCTATATGTCTATGTAAAACTGTGACCCACAGGGCGGGGTCAAATTTGATCCCAGGGTCACCATTTGAACAAACTTGGTAAAGGATCATAAAAAAAAGAGTATGATAATGGACCTTTGGAAACGGCCGAGCACGACACATACGAAATATTGCAATCTCGGTTTGATTGAGACTGTTAATGAGTGGTAGTGAAATATGCTAGCTACCGCTCACGCCCTCTAGCCCCGGGTTGAGCAGAACTCAATATTCATAAAATCAACAGCACAAAATATTAACCATCCCAAAGATGGCATGCATATGGCGGTGGACATGGAGTTATCCTTCTTTAACGTATTCCCCATGTCGTACGGCGTAAGGTCCCAGTATCGAATAAAATGAAATGCCCCGAAGAGCGAAATAAACATAATGGAATTTAGTTGGGAGCAGCGGTTATGAAGCCTGCGTATAAAAAGCAGACAACATATCCTATGAGTGGTTAAACAATACCCAGAGCCTTTTATCGGCAGGAGTAGTGGAACCACCGTATCAAAAATTAAGTAAGAAAACAAAAGAAACTGAAAATGTACCACCGATAACTAACTATAAGTATCGGGCTCAGCGATCTCCAAAGATCGAATGAATAACAGTACTGATTGCAAGCGCGGGGAGACGTTTTACTGCCGCCACACTGCACAAGCAACGCCACTGTGCTATAAAAAAAAAGTATGATAATGGACCTTTGGAAACGGCCGAGCACGACACATACGAAATATTGCAGTCTCGGTTTGATTGAGACTGTTCATGAGTGGTAGTGAAATATGCTAGCTACCGCTCACGCCCTCTAGCCCCGGGTTGAGCAGAACTCAATATTCATAAAATCAACAGCAAAAAATATTAACCTTCCCGAAGATGGCATGCATATGGCGATGGACATGGAGTTATCCTTCTTTAACGTATTCCCCATGTCGTACGGCGTATGGTCCCAGTATCTAATTAAATGAAATGCCCCTAAGAGCAAAATAAACATAATGGAATTTAGTTGGGAGCAGCGGTTATGAAGCCTGCGTATAAAAAGCAGACAACATATCCTATGAGTGGTTAAACAATACCCAGAGCCTTTTATCGGCAGGAGTAGTGGAACCACCGTATCAAAAATTAAGTAAGAAAACAAAAGAAACTGAAAATGTACCACCGATAACTAACTATAAGTATCGGGATTAGCGATCTCCAAAGATCGAATGAATAACAGTACTGATTGCAAGCGCGGGGAGACGTTTTACTGCCGCCACACTGCACAAGCAACGCCACTGTGCTATAAAACAAGAGGCCCAAGAGGGCCTGTGGACGCTCTACTTGCCAACATGGCTCTTATAACATCAATGAAGCGAGTGATTGCAATTTATGTTTTATTGGAAGTTTCGGGCAAAAAACAGCTTTTTGACTTAATCAAGGGCCATAACTAAAGAATCTGGTAAAGCTTGGTAAAGATCAGAAGAAAAAAAAAGGCCCTACCGTATTAACAAGGCAAAATATAGCAATTTAAACTAAATCAAGAGCCATGACTCCTCTGTTACTGTTCCGACTGGTCCAACATTGAGTTAAAAAATAAAAAAAAAAAAAAAAAAAAAAAAAAATAATCAAAAAAGAGAATTTGAAAAAAAAAAAATAATAATAATAAAAATAAATTAAAAATAAATGAAAAAAAAAAAAAAAAAAAAATGAAAAAAAAAAGAAAAGAAAAAAAAAATGAAAAAAAAAAAGAAAAAGAAAAGAAAAAAAAAGAAAGCCATAAAATCTGCTAAAGTTTTACTAAGATCAGATGCAAAATAATACATGAGAGCTCTGTGCAATGTGGTTCCAGAGAAAAATATTTTTTTTCAGATTTTGCCTATACAAGCCTAAGTAAAACTGTGACCCCCAGGGTGGGGCCAAATGTGACAAATGGGTCACCATTTGAACAAACTTGGTAGAAGACCATAAGCTTATAGCAAATGCAAAATATTAAACCTCTGGCTCTTGCAGTTTCAGAGAAGAAGATTTTTTAAGTTTTTCCCTATACATGTCTATGTAAAACATGTGACCCTTGGGGCGGGGTCAAATATGACCCGAGGGTCACCATTTGAACAAACTTGGTAAAGGACCATAAGCTTATAGCAAATGCAAAATATTAAACCTCTGGCTCTTGCAGTTCCAGAGAAGATTTTTTTCAGTTTTTCCTATACAAGCATTTATGTAAAACTGTGACCCCCGGGGCGGGGCCAGATATGACCCCAGGGTCACCATTTGAACAAAATTGGTAAAGGACCATAAAGTTATAGCAACAACAAAATATTAAACCTCTGGCTCTGGCAGTTTCAGAGAAGAAGATATTTTAAGTTTTTCCCTATACATGTCTATTGTAATACATGTGACCCATGGGGCAGGGCCAAATGTGCCAGGGTCACCATTTGAAAAAATTCAGAAAAGGACCATAAGCTTATAATAAATGTAAAATATCAAACCTCTGGCTCTTGTAAATTCCGAGAAGAAGATTTTTAAACAAAAAATCCTATATAAGTCTATGTAAAACTGGCACCCTCGGGGCGGGGACAAATTTGACCCCAGGGTCACCATTTGAACAAACTTAGCAGAGGACCATAAGCTGATGCTACATGTTATACATGAGAGCTCTGTGCCATGTGGTTCCAGAAAAGAAGATTTTTTTCAGTTTTTCCCTATACAAGCCTATGTAAAACTGTGACCCCCGGGGTGGGGCCAAATGTGACCCCTGGGTCAGCATTTGAACAAGCTTGGTGAGAGGACCACAAGCTTATAGAAAATGCAAACTATTAAACCTCTGGCTCTTGCAGTTTCAGAGAAGAAGATTTTTTAAGTTTTTGACTATACATGTCTATGTAAAACATGTGAACCTTGGGGCGGGGCCAAATGTGACCCGAGGGTCACCATTTGAAAAAAACTTGGTCAAGGACCATAAGCTTATAGTAAATGCAAAATATCAAACCTCTGGCTGTTGTAGTTTCCGAGAAGAAGATTTTTTAAAAAAAAATCCTATATAAGTCTATGTGAAACTTTGAACAAACTTAGTAGAGGACCATAAGTTGATGCTACATGTAATACATGAGAGCTCTGTGCCTTGTGGTTTCAGAGAAGACGATTTTTTAAAGTTTTTTCCAGTATGTCTATATGAAAAACATGCAAAACCTCAATATACAAACTTTGGACCCCCAGGGTACGGCCATTTTTGACCCCGGGGACTTTATTTGAACAACCTTGATAGTCTAGGCGTTGGCGATCAGTTTAAAAGAAAAACTGTTGAAATCTGTCCAGTGGTTCTGGAGAAGAAGATGTTTTAAGGTTTCGACCATATATGGTAATGGCAGCCATTTTGGTTCCATAGAAGAAGAATTTTTTCAGTTTTTAGCTCGACTATTCGAAGAATAAGAGAGCTTATGTAATCATCCCGGGGTCGGCGTCGGCGTTGGCGTCGGCGTCGGCGTCGGCGTCCCGCATCAAGGTTTGCGTGTAAGCTGTGTTTACAAGTCTATATCTCTTACATTTCTTATCCTAGCACAACCAAATTTGGCCATGGGCTTTCTTATAGCATTATCTTAAGGGCTGCATAAGCAATTTTGGTTCCTGTAATCCATGGGCTCCCATGGAACCCAAATTATGATAGCCCATAAAATGTGTCCCATTTCACATCAAATTTTGCGTGTAAGCTGTGTTTACAAGTCTATATCTCTTTCAATTCTTACCCTAGCATTGTGCTATTTGGCCATTAGCTTCCTTATAGCATTGTCTTAAGGGCTGCTTAAGTAATTTTGGTTCCTGTAACCCCTGGGCTTCCATGGAACCCAAATTCTGATAGCCCTTAAAATGTGTCTGTTTCACATTAAATTTTGCGTGTAAGCTGTGTTTACAGGTCTATATCTCTTGCATTTCTTGTCCTAGCTGAACTAAATTTTGGAAATGGTTTCCTTATAGTATGTTGTAAAGGGCTGGGTAATACATTTTGTCTTCTGCAATTTCTGAGCTCTCATGGAACCCAAATAGTGATGGCCCATAACATGTGCAATAAAGGCAGATCTAGGTTTGCATGTAAGCATGTATATATCTATAAATTTGGTTTGGGATTTCTTATAGCATTATGCATCTTATTCATACTTCACTCATATTGGGGCATGGGCTCCCTCCCCCCTCCCCCACCACCATGCCCCACTCCGCCCACCCCTCCACAGCTTTTTTTTTTTTTTTTTTTTAACATATTTCTGTGTTGTTTTGGTCGATTCTTACACATATATGTTGCCCCCTACACCCCCAACCCCCCCTCCCCCCCCCCCCCCCTCCCTTGAAACATTTTTTTTTTTTTTTTTTACATATTTCTGTGTTGTTTAAGTCAATTCTTACACATATATGTTTGCTCCCCTCCCCCCTCACACCTCTCGCACGCCCCCCCCCCGGCCACTCCCCCCCACCCCCAAACTTGAAACTTTCGTCTTTTTTTTACAAATTTCTGTGTTGCTTTTGTCAATTCTTACACATGTTGGCCCGCCCCTGCCCCCTCCCCAGCCACCCTCTCCCCACCCATCCACCACCACCCACTCGAAACAATTTTTTTTTTTTTTTTTTACATATTTCTGTGTTGTTTGGATCAATTATTACACATAGCTTCTTACACAAATTTGTTGCTCCCCCCCCCCCCACTCCCACCCCCCACAACACACACACACAATTCTTACACATAGCTATGTTGCCCCACCTCCTCTCCCCACCCCACCCCCACGCTCGAAATGGAATATTTTTATTTAATGTTTATTGTTTTTTACATATATCTATTGTTTTGGCAAATTCTTACACATAGCTTCTTACACATATATGTTGTCCCCTCCACGCCCCCCACTCGAAACTCCAATTTTTTTATTTCATTTTTTTACACATATTTCTGTGTTGTATTGGTCGATTCTTACACATAGCTTCTTACACATATATGTTGCTCCTCCCCACTCCACCCCATTCCCTGCCTCTCCACCCTCGCCCCCACCCCCCACTTCCCCCACTCGAAATATTTTTAGCTCTACTGATCAGAGATCAGCAGAGCTTATGCCGTGGTGCGGCGTCCGTCGTCCGTCCGTCCGTCCGTCTGTCCGTTAACTTTTATTTGTAGCGACTACTCCTCTGAAACTACTGGATGGATATTCATAAAACTTTACAGAAATGTTGCCCATGAAATCTAGTTGATCCTAGCAAAAATTCATGTTGATGTGAAATCCAAGATGGCCGCCAAAGCTAAAAATATATTTTTTAAATACAAGTTTGTAGCGACTACTTCTTGAAAACTATAAGTGATATTGATATGGGACTTTTTCTAAAATGATCAGCATGACATGATGTTGGTCCTTGTCGAAAATCGTTTTGATTTGACGTTAAACATGGCTGCCAACGGCCATCTTTGTTTACATAGAGTTATATAATGAAAACTTGTAGCGACTACTCCTCTGAAACTACTTGACGGATTTTCATGAAACTTCACAGGAATGTTGCTCTTGATGTCTAATTGATCCTAGCAAAATTTCAGGTTGGCCGGAAATTCAAGATGGCCGCCACAGCTAAAAATAAATTTTCAAAATACAAGTTTGTAGCGACTACTTCTTGAAAACTATAAGTGATATTGATATGGGACTTTTTCTAAAATGATCAGCATGACATGATGTTGGTCCTTATCAAAAATCGTTTTGATTCGACGTTAAACGTGGCTGCCAGCGGCCATCTTTGTTTACATAGAGTTATATCGTAAAAACTTGTAGCGACTACTCCTCTGAAACTACTTGGCGGATTTTCATGAAACTTTACAGGAATGTTGCTCTTAATGTTTAATTGATCCTAGCAAAATTTCAGATCGGCCAGAAATTCAAGATGGCTGCCACAGTTAAAAATAGATTTTTAAAAAATAAGTTTGTAGCGACTATTTCTTGAAAACTATAAGTGATATTGATATGGGACTTTTTCTAAAATGATCAGCATGACATGATGGTTATCCGAGTCGAACATTATTTTGATTCGACATTAAACATGGCTGCCAGTGGCCATTTTTGTTTACATAGAGTTATATAATGAAAACTTGTAGCGACTACTCCTCTGAAACTACTTGACGGATTTTCATAAAACTTCACAGAAATGTTGCTCTTGATGTCTAATTGATCCTAGCAAAATTTCAGGTCGGCCGGAAATTCAAGATGGCCGCCATGGCTAAAAATAGATTTTCAAAATGCAAGTTTGTAGCGACTACTTCTTGAAAACTATAAGTGATATTGATATGGGACTTTTTCTAAAATAATCAGCATTACATGATGTTGGTCCTATTCAAAAATCATTTTGATTCGATGTTAAACATGGCTGTCAGCGGCCATCTTTGTTTACATAGAATTATATAATGAAAACTTGTAGCGACTACTCCTCTGAAACTACTTGACGGATTTTCATGAACTTCACAGGAATGTTGCTCTTGATGTCTAATTGATCCTAGCAAAATTTCAGGTCAGCCGGAAATTCACGATGGCTGCCACGGCTAAAAATAAATTTTCAAAAAACAAGTTTGTAGTGACTACTTCCTGAAATCAAAATCAATCAGTAGAGCTTCAAGGTCATTGACCTCTTGTTATTTTTGTTTTACCATATTTTTGTGTTGTTTTGGTCAATTCTTACATAGCTTCTTACACATATTTGTTGCTCTCCCTACCCTCGCCTCTCCCCCATCCCCACTCAAAACTCGATTTTTAATTATTTTTTTTTTACATATTTTTGTGTTGTTTTGGTGAATTATTACATAGCTTCTTACACATATATATTGCCCTAACCACCATTACTACCCCCACCACCCACCCCACCTTTCCCCACCCCCACCCCCACTCAAAACTTGATTTTTTTTCTATATATTTCTCTGTAGTTTTGATCAGTTCTTACACATAGCTATGCTGCGCCCTCAACCCCACCCCACATTGTTTAAGCCTTATTTTCTGGTGGTATATACTAGCTATATAATGTATTATTCTCTGAAAAATCGAATAGTCGAGCTGCGCTGTTCTCCGACAGCTCTTGTTTCCTATATAAGCCTATGTAGAACTGTGACCCCCGGGTTGGGGCCAAATGTGACCCCTGGGTCACCATTTGAACAAACTTGGTAGAGGAACATAAGCTTATAGCAAATGCAAAATATTAAACCTCTGGCTCTTGCAGTTTCAGGGAATAAGATTTTTTAAGTTTTTCCCTATACATGTCTATGTAAAACATGTGACCTTTGGGGCGGGGCCAAATGTGACCCGAGGGTCTCCATTTGAATAAACTTGGTCAAGGACCATAAGCTTGTAGTAAATGCAAAATATCAAACCTCTGGCTCTTGTAGTTTTCGAGAAGAAGAAGAATAAAAACAAAATCCTATATAAGTCTAGGTAAAACTTTGACCCCCGGGGCGGGGACAAATTTGACCCCAAGGTCGCCATTTGAACAAACTTAGTAGAGGACCATAAGCTGATGCTACATGTAATACATGAGAGCTCTGTGCCTTGTGGTTTCAGAGAAGAAGATTTTTTAAAGTTTATTTCCTATATGTCTATATGTAAAACATGCAAAACCTCAATATACAAACTTTGGACCCCCGGGGAACGGCCATTTCTGACCCCTGGGATTTCATTTGCACAAATTTGATAGTCTATGCGTTGGCGATCATTTTAAAAGAAAACTGTTGAAATCTGTCCAGCGGTTATGGAGAAGAAGATTTTTTAAGGTTCCAAACATATATGGTAATGGCAGCCATCTTGGATGTAGCGCTGACCTAATTTTAACAAATCTAAAAAGCATTCATCTAAGGATCATCCTTGTGAAGTTTGGTCAAAATTAGCCTAGCGGTTTCTGAGGAGAAGTCGTTTGAAGAAAAGTTAACGACGGACGGACGGACCTTGGCCAAGGTCAAGGTCACACTTAGAAAACCATTAACCTTTTGGTTAACTTTTCAACCCTTTGAGGTATGGCTTTCATATTTGGTATGTAACTTATCTAGGGGGCGATCTTTCATACCTGTAAGTTTGACCTTGGGCCAAGATCAAGGCCATACTTCGAAAAGCGTTAACATTTTGGTTAACACTTCAGCCCTTTGATGTATGGCTTTCATATATGGTATTAGCTTATCTAGGGGGAGGTCGTCATTCCCTGAACACACTCCCACCTGTCAGTTTGACTTGGCAAAGGTCAAGGTCATGCTTCAATTACCGTATACGTTTTTTCAACATCCTTATAACTCTGTAAGTTTTTAATTTTATTAGCTTTACTGAGCTCTACTGTCCAAAGGCCAGAAGAACTTATGGAATGACGAGTTGTCCGTCGTCGTTAACTTTTGGATCGTTAAGTCGATACGGACTTCGTTTTTCATCCGATCTTTTCCAGATTGTTAATATCAACGAAAGATCGGACAAGTTTGAAAACCAGCCAGGTCGGACCAGTAACACCGGAGTTATGGCCATTGATTTGGTTAAAAGTGCTATATTTTGTCTCGTTAAGACGATAGGGCCTTCGTTTTTCATCCAATCTTTACCAAACTTTACCAGATTGTTAATATCAATGAAATCTTGGACGAGTTTGAAAACCAGCCAGATCGGGCTAGTAACAGCGGAGTTATGGTCCTAGATTTAGTTAAACATGTTATATTTTGCCTCGTTAAGACAATAGGGCCTTCCTTTTTCATCAGATGTTTTTCAAACGTTTAACAGATTTTGTTGTTGATATCAATGAAAGCTTGGACGAATTCGAAAACCAGCCAGTTGGGACCGGTAACACCGGAGTTATTGCCCTTGATTTAGTAAAAAGTTGCTATATTTTGCCTCATTAACACGATAGGGACTTCATTTTTTATCCGATATTTACCAAACTCTTAACAGATTGTTGATATCAATGAAATCTCAGACAAGTTAAAAACCATCTAGATTGGACCTTGATTTTCTGAAATCGGCTATAATTTGGCCTCGTTAATACGAGAGGGCCTTCATTTCCCAAACTTTACCAGATTGTTGATGTCAACGAAAGCTTGGACGATTTTGAAAACCACCCAGGTCAGACCAGTAACATCAGAGTTATGGCCCTTGACTTCATTCTTCATCCGATCTTTACTTAACTTTACCAGATTGTTACTATCAATGAAAGCTTGAGCAAGTACGAAAACCAACTAAAACGGATTAGTAACACCGGAGTTATGGCCCTTGATCTAGTTAAAAAATGCTGTATTTTGCCTCGTTAAGACGAAAGGGCCTGCATTTGGCTGGATTTCAATGAAACTTTGCAGGGATGGTCAGTACCAGGCCTAGTTGTACATATCGTCACCGTGTTACGGTTGATTGATTTTGGCGGAGTTATGGCTCTTAAAAGTTTTAATACACAAACTCTGTCTGGACTAGTTCTCCTGAATCCATGACCGGATTTAAACGAAACTTTTTAGGGATGATCAGTTTCAGGTCTAGTTGTGCATATCATCGCCGTGTTCCAGTTGAATGATTTTCGGCAGAGATATGGCCCTTTAAAGGTTTTAATACAAACACTTTGTCCATACTAGTTTCTTCTGAACTCCTGGCCGGATTTCAACGAATCTTGGCGGGGATGATGAGTACCAAGCCTAGTTGCGCCTGTGGTTGCCGTGATCTGGTTGAATGGTTTTTGGCCTAGTTATGGCCCTTTTAAAGTTTTAATACACAATGTGACCCGACTAATTCTCCTGATCCTCTGGCCGGAATTAACAAATCTTTGCATGGATGGTCAGTGCCAAACCTAGTTGCGCATTTCCTTGCCGTGTTCCAGTTGAAAGACTTTTGGCAGAGTTATAGTCCCTTAAAGTTTTTAATAAACCAACTATCTTACGGACTAGTTCTCTTGAACCTCTGGCCGGATTTCAACGAAACTTGGCAGGAATGGCCCAGTACCATGCCTAGTTGTGTATGTCATCGCCATGTTCCAGTTGAGTTTTTTTTGACAGAGTTATGGCCCATTATACATAAACTTTATCTTTAGCCAGTAGAGCATCTACAGGCCCTCTTGTTTCATTTTGGGGATATTTTGTTTGGTCCCCTAACCTTACCCTCCCTACCCTCACGCCATTCTCTACCGCCACTTCTACTATGTCCATATGTATGTATGTATGTATTTCTGTCTTGTAGGCTCCTCCTAAGGAAGTATCAGCATGATATCTAGTAGCGCATATTTCCAGGACGTTCCGGTTGTATGAATTTTGGCGGAGTTACGGCACTCTTAATTGTTTAGCTCTACTTCTCAAAGATCAGCAGAGCTTATGCCGTGGTGCGGTGTCTGTCGTCCGTCCGTCTGTGCGTAAACTTTTTTTTGTAGCGACTACTCCTCTGAAAATACTGGATGGATTTTCATCAAACTTTGCAGAAATGTTGCCCATGAAGTCTAGTTGATCTTAGCAAAAAATCATGTTGATGTGAAATCCAAGATAGCCGCCAAAGCTAAAAAAAAATAAAAAAATTTGTATTGACTATTTCCTGAAAACTATAAGTGATATTGAAATGGGACTTTTTCTACAATGATCAGCATGATCCTTGTCGAAAATCGTTTTGTTTTGACGTTAAACATGGCTGCCAGCGGTCATCTTTTTTTTTTACATAGAGATATAATAAAAACTTGTAGCGACTACTCCTCTGAAACTACGTGACAGATGTTCATGAAAATTCACAGGAAAGTTGCTCTTGATGTCTAGTTGATCCTAGCAAAATTTTAGGCCGGAAATTCAAGATGGCTTCCACGGCTAAAAATAGATTAAAAAAACGAGTTTGTAGTGACTACTTCCTGAAAACTGTAAGTGCTATTGATATGGGACTTTTTTTAAAACGATCAGCCTGACATGAGGTTGGTCATTGTCGAAAATCATTTTGATTTAACGTTAATCATGGCTGCCAGCGGCCATCTTTGTTTACATAGAGTTATATAGTAAAAGCGTGTAGCGACTACTCCTTTGAAACTACGCGACATATTTTCATGAAACTTCACAGGAATGTTACTCTGGGTATCTAGTTGATCCTAGCAAAATTTCAGGTCGGCCGGAAATTCAAGATGGCCACCACGGATAAAAATAAAGATTTTTAAAAAACGGCGACTACAACTATAAGTGATATTGATATGGGACTTTTTCTAAAATGATAAGCATGACAAGATGTTGTTCCTTGTTGAAAATTATTTTGATTCGACAATAGCAAAATTTCAGGCTGGCTGGAAATTCAAGATGGCTGCGATGGCTAAAAATAGATTTAAAACAACAAATATCACTGTAAGTGATAAATGCCCCCAAAGTGTCCTTTGACCTCTATGTATGACCTTGACCTTGGAACCATGGACCTGGATTTTGTGCACGACACGTCATTTGGTTGTGGTGAGCACATGTGCCAAGTTATTTGAAAATCCGTCCAGGCATGCAAAAGTTATTGACCGGACACGATTTGACCTTTAACCTCTAAGTGTGACCTTGACCTTGGGGCCACCTACCTAGATTTTGTGCGCGAGACATCGTCTTGTTGTGGTGAGCACTTGTCGTCTTGTTATGGTGAGCACTTGTGCCAAGTTATTTGAAAATCCGTCCATGAATGCCAGAGTTATTGACCGGACACAATTTGACTTTTGACCTCCAAGTGTGACCTTGACCTTGAAGACATGGGCTTTGCGCGCGACACATCGTCTTGTTATGGTGATCACTTGTGCCAAGTTATTTAAAAATCCCTGCAGGGGTTGTGACGTTACGGTCCGGACACGAAATTGCGTACCTGTTTTTGACCTATAAACTTCAAGTGTGACCTTGACCTTTGAGGTACGGCCCTGGGTTTTGCGCGCGACACATCGTCTTGTTATGGTGATCACTTGTGTCAAGTTAATCAAAAATCCATGCAGGGGTTTTGAAGGTACAGACACGAACTGCGGAATGACGGAATCCGGACAGACAGACAGACAGATGGACGGTGCGATTACTCTATGTCCCCGAAACCTTTTCGGAAGCATGAAAAAACAGATTTGTAGCTATTACTTCCTGAAAACTATAAGTGATATTGATATGGGACCTTTTCTAAAACAATCAGCCTGACATGGGCTTGGTCATTGTCGAAAATCATTTTGATTCGACATTAGACATGGCTGCCACGGCCATCATTGTTTACATAGAGTTATTTAGTAAAAAATTGTAGCGACTACTCCTCTGAAACTACTTGCCAGATTTTTTCATGAAACTTCACAGGAAAGCTGATCTAACTATCAAAAGCCTATCAGTAGAGCTTCAAGGTCATTGACCTCTTGTTTTAACTTAAAGCTTGTCCGCTGAACTCCTATGTTTTTCATCTGATTTTCACAAAACTTCTCAGGAAGTATCGGCATGATTTCTAGCAGCGCATATTGCCAGGACGTTCCGGATGAATGATTTTTAGCAGAGTAAGGGGACTTTGAAGTTTTTCGAATCTAAAGCTTGTCTGCTCAACTCCTCGTAGGTTTTTCATTCGGTTTTCACGAAACTTCACAGGAAGTATCAGTATGATGTCTAGTAGCGCATATAGTCAGAACGTTCCGGCTGAAAGATTTTTGGGGGAGTTACGGGACTTCGATTTTTTTTCAAATCTAAAGCTTGTCCGCTCAACTACATTTTCGACCGATTTTAATGACACGTTACAGAAGTATCACTATGATCTCTTGTAGGCTAAATATATTTAACGGAACGGAACAGACTGGAACAGGTTCTGGGGTACCAATTGGGGAAATCAACTTTATTGTATGAATGTCTCCAAATCTGTGTTTTTTCCATCTCTTATAATCTGACTATATCTATATAATCAAACAATATTAAAATTAAAAAGCAAAACAAATCGCTCGATGGGGGCGGGATAGTTATAAGTAGCGGAACGAAACAAAACACTGTACCCAAATTTGCCGTGGCCGGTCGGTGGCCAGACAGCTGTTTAACTATATTTCATTAATATCAAAATACAATTTGATATGTATGAACAGCCAATGGTCGTGGTACATACACGTAGCAGCTGAGTCCAGCCAATGGCCGGAGTTTGCCAAACGGCCTTAAAGTGATAGTTTGATATGAAAATAAAACATAATCTTTACGCTGTATGTTCATGTTCCATGGGTTTTCCAAGTTATAAGTGAAGTTTATGTGTCAGATAGTGTCCTCATACCGCAGAGTCTTACAACAGTGAGCAGGAAAAAGACTAAACAATTACATATGCATGTATCTGATTGTATAAAGTCATAAATATAATAGGAATAATGACACTAGTCATACTTATTATCGTAATCAATAATATATATATATTATCACTATTTTTTGTGTCACAGGAGGGGACGTAAGGTTTGCCCCCGTCCCAGCGCCCGTCCGTCAGGCGTCAGTCTGTCAATACGTCCCACAAATATGGATCCTGCAATAATGAGAAAAGTATTTAAAATATATGGCTTGTTGGTGAGGGCAATGAGCGGATTATGCACGTTATTGACCAAAAATATGGTTGCTATGGCAACGGAAATAGTAAAAATACACAAAATATGGATCCTTTGATAAATAAAGAAATGCTGAAGATAATTTAATGAAAATGTGTGTGTATGTAAAAAGGATCATGCACTCATTTTGTTTCATTAATATGTCAATAACTTGTTGCTATGGCAACAGAAATTGTAAAAATTACACATATTAAATATAGAAAAAATGGTTTCCGCTCAATAATTTCAGTTAGGAATAAGATATTGGAATGAAACGTTATGGGTAGGTAGCTTATATGAGCAGGAAGCTTAAATTGGGATTGCATTTGGGATCACTGGGATCAAAGTCACTGTTACTGAAAATAGAAAAATGGTTTCAGCTCAATAAATTTACTTAGGAATTAGATATTGTAATGAAACTTTATGGGTAGGCAGCTCATTTGAAAATGAATTTTGGGATTACATTTGGGGTCACTGGGTTCAAGGTCAAATTCACATTTACTAAAAACAGAACAACTGTTTCTGCTAATTAACTTTACTTAGCAATGAGATATTGGCCTGAAACTTGGTGTGTATATGAAAAGCAAGTCTGGAATTGCATTTATGGTTAAGGTCAAGGTCACTGTTACTAAAAGATACCGGGTAGTGGAAGTGTATTGCAGAGGATACCCAGTAGGGGACGTGTATTGCTCTGCAATACTTGAGAATCTTGTTTTTTTTACATTATTAGATCGACTATTCGAAGAATAAGAGAGCTTATGTAATTACCCCGTGGTCGGCCTCGGCGTTGGCGTCGGCGTCCCACATCAAGGTTTGCGTGTAAGCTGTGTTTACAAGTCTATATCTCTTACATTTCTTATCCTAGCACAACCAAATTTGGCCATGTGCTTCCTTATAGCATTATCTTAAGGGCTGCATAAGCAATTTTGGTTTCTGTAACCCATGGGCTCCCATCGATCCCAAATTATGATAAAATGTGTCCCATTTCACGTCAAATTTTGCGTGTAAGCTGTGTTTACAAGTCTATATCTATTACAATTCTTATGCTAGCACATCCAAATTTGGCCATGGGCTTCCTTATAGTATTATCTTAAGGACTGCTTAAGTAATTTTGGTTCCTGTAACCCCTGGGCTCCCATGGAACCCAAATTCTGATAGCCCTTAAAATGTGTCTGTTTCACATCAAATTTTGCGTGTAAGCTGTGTTTACAGGTCTATATCTCTTACATTTCTTGTCCTAGCTGAACTAAATTTTGGAATTGGTTTCCTTTTAGTATGTTGTAAAGGGTTGGATAAGTAATTTTGTCTTCTGCAAATTCTGGTTTCCCATGGAACCCAAATTGTGATGGCCCATAAAATGTGCAATAAAGGCAGATCTAGGTTTGCATGTAAGCATGTATATATCTATAATTTTGGTTTGGGATTGATTATAGCATTATTTATCTTATTCATACTTCACCGATATTGGGGCATGGGCTACCTCCTATTTGTTTTACCATATTTCTGTGTTGTTTTGGTCAATTTTTCCATAGCTTCTTACGCATATATGTTGCCCTCCCCACCCACCACCTCTCCCCCATCCCCACTCAAAACTCGATTTTTAATTATTTGTTTACATACTTTTGTGTTGTTTTGGTCAATTCTTACATAGCTTCTTACACATATATGTTGCCCTCACCACCCCCACTCCCCGACCACCCACCTCCACCTTTCCCTCACCCCCACCCCCACACCCCACTCAAAACTCGATTTTTCTTCTTTTTTTCTTTTTTTTTACATATTTCTGTGTAGTTTTGGTCAGTTCTTACACATAGTTATGTTGTGCCCCCAACCCACCCCACATTGTTGTAGCCTTGTTTTCTGATGGTATATACTAGCTATATAATTTATTATTCTCTGAAAAATCGAATAGTCGAGCTGCGCTGTTCTCCGACAGCTCTTGTTAGTTTTGGAATTAGTACCAGGAATATTTGCATCTCCAGATATTTCTTTAATTTTTGTTTCAAGCAGTTTCAATGGACATCTTCTTATACATTATGCTTATTGGTGAGCACTGTACATGAACATATTTTTTAAACTTTATTTTAAAAGATGTGGAAATAAATTGGGCATGGCATGGATTGAAAAACAAAACATGCCCCAAGCATGGGCTTATCAATTGGGCTGCCGGTAAGCACAAAAGACCATTATGGCAATTAGTGTCCAGGCTCCCATCCACCGCCAAAAATAGGGAAACATTTTTTGGCAGCAGCGAAGAGTGCCTATCAAAAGCAAAATATCCGAATGCCACGCCCAAAACAGAAAAGGTGCCATGAAAGTATGTATTTTCTTATGACTGCTTACTTTTAATGAAACAATCAAATCCAGCCGCTAACTGGTTAAGAAACAACGTGTTTCCCACATCTGATAAATGAACACCATGCTTTTCAAGACAGTTATCATCAGCCCGAATGTCTGTGGAGCAGATAACGGCCATCAATATCTATTATAG